>JAJEOU010002920.1:0-19581 GCA_021534815.1 Acrocephalus arundinaceus | reverse complement strand
GTGATTTCTGGGATCCCAGGTTCTCCAGGTGTCTTCTGGGTGGTTTCCAGGTGATTTTTTGAGGGGTACCTAGGTGAATTGGGGAAGTACCCAGGTTATCCAGTGATTTTTGGGGTACCCAGATAGATATTCGGGTTCCTAGGTGATTTGGGTGGGATCCAGGAGATTTGGGGGGTTCCAGGTGGTTTTTTTGGGGTACCCAGGTGATTTTTGGGTTCTCAGGTATCCCACTCACCCTGATGGGCCGGGAGAAGATGACGGCCACCATCGCGTCCTCCGGTCGACGTGGACACAGATGACCCTCGGCGGGGGGGGGCTGTAGGGGGACACCCCGACATTCAGGGGGAACCCCAACATTCAGGGGGATCTGAATCATGATTTTAAAGAGTTCAGACCTTAGCTGAGGGTTAGAAGAAATTTATATGGATCAGGTCTCACAGTCAGCACATATTCACAGCATAACAACCATAAACCAGGATTTATTTCTTTATTTACCATTCCCAGTAGGAGCCCAGTCACTGCCAGTCATTCCCCATTATGATGCAGTTTGCCTCTAGCATGGTCCCAGTTGCTCCCAGTTGCTCCCACTTTTGTCCAGTGTGTTCCAAGTTGCCCCTAGCACAGCCTCAGAACTCCCAGTACAATACCAGAATGAGTCCAGTATGATGCCTGTCTCTCCCAGCAGGGCCCCAGCTGCCCCCAGCATGGTCCCAGTTTCCTAGCAATTCCCAGTTCCTCCCAGTGTGATCCCAGTCACCACCTGCATGACTTCAGATACTCCAGTATATTCCAGTTGCCCCTGAAATTCTGGAGTCATTCCAGGAGCACCCATTACCTCAGCATGGTTCATGCCCCCAGTTTTTATCCCAGTCACTGCCAGTACATCCCAGTTGTCACCAGCATACATCCTGTCATTCCAATTTATTCCCAGTTCCTCCCAGTGTATCCCCAGTAGGCTCTCAGCATGGGCCTGGTAGCTCCCAGTAACTCTCAGGCAGGGTTCATTGAAACCCACTATACTCCACTGGAATCCAGATGATTCCAGTCACTCCCATGATCTCAGTCACTTGCAGTCTAATCCAGATCACACCCAGTGTGATGCCAGTGGCCCCAGTGTGACCCCAGTTGCTCCCTGTCAATACCAGCATGACCCCAGTAGCCTCCAGTATGATCCCTATGACGCCCAGTCTCTCCCAGTACATCCCAGTCACCCCCAGCATGCTCCCAGTCATTCCCAGTTCCTCCCAGTGTGGTTCCATTGTCCCCAGTATAGTTACAGGCACTTCCAGTGTATCCCAGTTGTACCAGTAAGGTTCTGGTTACCTCAGAATGATCCCAGGCTTTCCCAGTTTCTTCCAGTTGCCTCCAGCATGATCCCAGGTTCTGGCAATTGTTTTAAGTGTGGTCCCAGTAAAATCCCAGTATAATCCCAATTGCCCCAGTTGTGGTCTCAGTCCCCTCAGCATGGTCCCAGTCCCTTCCAGTTGATCCCAGTTGCTCCCAATGTGTCCACATTTTCCTCCCAAAAGTAGCTCCAGTAACCCCCAGTCAGGGTCTGTTCACACCCACTGTAATCCCAGTGGCCCCCAGGATGAACTCAGTAGGACACAGTCACCCCCAGTATGGTTCCAGTCACCCCCAGTATGACCCCAGTCATTCCCAGATACTCCCAGTATTATTCCAGTCATGCCCTGAGTGACTGCCTGTCACTCCCAGTGTGAGCCCAGTTGCTCCCAGTCATCTCCAGCATGGTTCCAGTCCCAGCCAGCACCTTTCCAGTCACTCCCAGTCTGGTTCCAGTAGGATCCCAGTATGACCTCAGCATGGGCACAGCTGCTCCCATTATCATCCAGTGTGGTTCCAATTGCTCCCATTTACCCCAGCTGTGGTTTCAGTGTCTCCCAGTGTATCCCAGTCACTCCCAGCATGTTCCCAGTCACTCCAAGGTGTCCTCAGTTGCTTCCAGCCTGATTCCACTTGTTTTCAGCAACTCGCAGTCACCCTCAGTGCAGTCCCAGTTTTTGCCTCTATGATCCAGTATGATCCCAGTCTCCTCCAGCATAGGCCCAGCCTCTCCCATTGTTATCCCAGTAAGATCCCAGCTGCCCCCAGGGACCTTGCAGAGCCCCAGCCATGCTGTTTGCCCCCACCCTGCCCACAGCCAACCTGGGGCTGCTCCCGGGGCTTTTCTGTGCTCAGCATTGGCCTGGGCGTGTTCCTGAGAGAGCCTGGGCAAGGAGCCTGGAGCCCCCAGGGCCTGGCCTGAGGCGTCAGCGCTGCCCCAGCAGTGCCCATGGCATGTCCCTGCTGCAGCCCCGGCACTGCCACCCCCAGCACTGTGCCCGGCCCCGAGAGCACTCAGGCCCTACAGCAACACCAGGGCCAGCAGGGCAGCGGGGCAGGGCCACGGCAGCAGCACTGGCAACACCAAGGGCTGCTGCTGCTGGGCAGAGCTGCTGTGGCAGCACTGATGTACCCCCAGCTCTGCACACAGACATTGCTGCTGCAGCTGCAGGGGAGGGAACAAAAGGGGGATCTCTGCAGAAAACTTGGCTGGGAGATCCTTTAGTTTGCTTAAAGCCACCAAGGGCACAGTCTCTCATTGACACAGTCTGTAGGCACTGGGAAGGTGGGGAAAAACTAAATGAAAAAATAAAAGACACAATACTTCTTTGTGGACAATATTTAAATTACAAACCAAAGCAAAAGAACCTCCAAAATGAAACCTACAGGAAGTATCAAAATGACCTTCATTACAAGTGATTTGCAGAAATTGGCCAGCAGTTTAATGCTCCTGAACACATCCAGTCATCAGTCTCCACACTGCAGCTTTGAGCTTCTGGTTCCTCAGGCTGTAGATGAGGGGGTTCAGGGCTGGAGGCACCACCGAGTACAGAACTGATATCACCAGATCCAGGGATGGGGAGGAGATGGAGGGGGGCTTCAAGTAGGCAAATGTGCCAGTGCTGATGAACAGGGAGAGCACGGCCAGGTGAGGGAGGCAGGTGGAAAAGGCTTTGTGCCGTCCCTGCTCAGAGGGATCCTCAGCACAGCCCTGAAGATCTGCACATACGAGAAAACAATGAACACAAAACAGCCAACTGCTAATAAGATAGAAAACACAACATACCCAAATTCCCTGAGGTAGGAGTGTGAGCAAGACAGCTTGAGGATGTGTGGGATTTCACAGAAGAACTGACCCAGGGCATTGCCATGGCACAGGGGCAGGGAAAATGTATTGGCCGTATGCAGGAGAGCATTGAGAAAGCCACTGGCCCAGGCAGCTGCTGCCATGTGGGCACAAGCTCTGCTGCCCAGGAGGGTCCCGTAGTGCAGGGGTTTGCAGATGGACACGAAGCGGTCGTAGCACATGATGGTCAGGAGGGAAAACTCTGCTGACAGGAAGAAGAGTAAGAAAAAGGCTTGAGCAGCACATCCTGTGTAGGAGATGTTTCTGGTGTCCCAGAGGGAATTGTGCATGGCTTTGGGGACAGTGGTGCAGATGGAGCCCAGGTCGGTGAGGGCCAGGTTGAGCAGGAAGAAGAACATGGGGCTGTGCAGGAGGTGGCCGCAGGCTACGGCGCTGATGATGAGGCCGTTGCCCAGGAGGGCAGCCAGGGAGATGCCCAGGAAGAGGCAGAAGTGCAGGAGCTGCAGCTGCCGCGTGTCTGCCAATGGCAGCAGGAGGAAGTGGCTGATGGAGCTGCTGTTGGACATTTTTTACTCTGGCCATGGGGAACTGTTCATGGAGAAAGGACAGGGACAAGTCAGCAGAGGCTGCTTTCAGCCAAACCTGGGCCATTCCCTGTAGACTGTCCTGCTGTGACTCACTCACCCTTGTTCCTGCTCTGGGAAAACCTTCCCCCGGTCCCTGCCTGAGCTCCAGTTGTGCTGTCTGAGTGTGTCAGGAGCAGCCAGGCCTGGGGGGGGGGGGGGGGCTCTCGAGGAGCCATCCCTGCCCTGCTGCCCTGGGTTTGTGGCCATGTGGCAGAGGGACAAGGCTGGATATTCAGGATTGGTCATTTGCCTAATGCAGACAAGCTTATTGCCATCTGCATTCCCACTTCTAAAGGACATGGAGAGCAGGAAGGAATTTCAGCCATTGTTTTCCTTCCCCTACTTCATTCCTGATTCTCTGAGGTCAGATATCCCCAGCATTTCTCCTGCACTCACAGTTTGCCACTGAGAGATGAGAGAGGCAGAGGATTCCCTGTGGCTCAGGGAAGGTGAGGGGCTGGATGGGCTTGTTCCCAACTGCCCTGGGTTTGCAGCTTTGGCTGCAATCAGAGCACAATCACACTCCCGTGTCACCCTGGCATAAACCAGACCCTGCCCAGAGCAGAGGGATCCCTGAATGTCTCACCCTCTCCAAAGGGCTCTGAGCAAGATCTCAGCACCCCTTTCTGCCAAGGACACTCACGGCTCCCTTGGCAAACCCAGCAGCATTTCCTCAGCTGTGGCATCTCTGCACTTCCCCGTGGCACATTCAGGGAACTCCCAGGGGCTCTGGCACAGATTTGCAGCCAGGAGGGCAGCTCAGAGCTGGGAAGGACACAGCAAGGAGATCCCTGGCTGTGCCCATGATGGGATCTCAGGGAGGGGGCTCAGCTCATTCACCTTTCCCATGGACTGCTTTGCCCACAGCCCCACAGGTCCCAGGGAAGCTTGGACACCCCATTGCCCTGGACACAGCTGCCTGGCAGGAATGCCAAGGGCAGTGCCTGACTCAGCTGCTGCAAAGGCCAGAGCCTCCCTGAGAGCACCAGATGACAGGGACAGGATCAGGGCAGTGCAGGAACAACAGCAGATGTGGTGGTGCTGTGCCTGGGAGGGCAGGGCAGAGACCGCCGGGCACTCAGGACAGTGTTCCTGTAGCCAGCTGGGCCTGGCACCTCCCACACACCCACAGTGCCCTCCTGCCCCCAGCACTGCTCTCTTCAGCCCCCTCTCCTTCCCTCAGCATCTCCCTGGGCCTGCACATTTCCCTCCTGACAGGAGCCTTGTCCCTGCCAGTGCTCACAGAGCCCATCCCACCCTCTGTGCCCTGGGCCCAGCCCTACAGAAACCTGCCTGTCTGCAGGGCCCTGGCTGGGGCAGGCTCTGTCTGCAGGTGGGCAAGGGCAGCTCAGGAGAGCCCTGCTGGGCCCTGCCAAGGTGATGCTGGGGCTGTCCAGGGCTGAGCAGTGGCTGAAGGCCCTTTAAGAGGCTCCCAGCAGAGAGAGTGAGCACCCAAAGTTACAGTTCCGGAGTCTCTGTAAATGTTGAAATTATTACTTTGATGATCCTGGGTGTCCCTTTTGACTTGGAATGTTCTGTGATTCTGTGATTACAATTCCTGTTCTGCTTCTCTCATCCTCCTCTTGCCTATAATCAAAAGAGAAAAAAAAAAAAACCCTTGATACAGCGTTAGAACAGTAAATTAAAAACCAGACATTGATTGGAAGCTTCCAGCTGCCCCTGTGGGGATGAGGCATACCCAGCTCCTGATATGAACAATTTTTTAAGGTTGATTAATTAGGATTTTTAAAAGGAAGAACAAATACAAGATTCACTTGCCTCAGTTACACTCCCCTGGGTCAACCCCTTGGAAGAGATCCAAGGGCTGCTTTTTTTATGACTGCTCACACTCTAGGTAAAAAATCACAATGTTCTTTTTGTAGGTCCTCTTCCTGCTAATAAGACTAGACAGTATTTCAGGAATGTATTTAGAAGCTTATTGTTCTAAAATCTAAGAGAAAGAGTAGGAAAGATACTAAATTTAATCAAGGATTACAGTTATATAAGTGTGTAAAAGTAGTTTTATAGAGCTAATTCATAATTATAATTTTATAACTATATAATAGTAGTTAACAGAGATATGAATATATGAAAAATGCTAAAAAAAGGCAAAAAACTTTTTGTCATGACCCCAACTTTCCCATCCTTCTCCAAGTAGGAAATTGAAAACCCTCTCAGGAAAGCTCCTGATCTTCACAGCAATGCCAGGCTTACCTTCTTTTGGCAAGTGTCCTCCGCAGCTGTGCCCAGGCTGGTGTGGAGCTGGTAGCAGCCCTGCCCCACACAGCCCCTCTCAGCAGCAGCAGCAGCAGCACCTGCCCTGCTCAGGGTGGCTCCTTCCCCCCACAGCTTCTCCCCAGCGCTGGCAGCAGCTCCCTGGGCCGGCTGAGAGCTGTCCCTGGCAGGCAGCAGAGTCCCTGGGCCAGCACAGCGCCCTGGGCTGCAGGACCCTGCTCTGCACCACAGCCCTGAGCACCCCTGGCTGCAGCCCCGGCTGCTCAGCCCTGCAGCAGAGCCTGGCCCCAGGGAGCTGCCTTGTGCTGGGGCAGCAGGGAAACCCAGCCCTGCCCTAGGGCCACATCCCTGCCCTGCAGCAGCTCCCAGAGTGCTCCTGGAAGGTGCTCCAAGCTGTGGGATGTGGCAGCTTCAGGAGATCCCTGCAGGAGCTGCAGCTTCTCTTCCCCCAGCCAGAGAGGGACTGTTTGCAACCCTGTGAGGATTTCTCCTCCAGTGAGCCCTGAGTGAGCTCTGCTCTGTGCTGCCAGCCCCGGCTGAGTTGCAGCCCTGTGTGCCTGTGTGCTGTGCCCGGGGTGGCGGCAGGCAGTGCCCCAGCCCTGCTGGGCAGGGAGAAAAGCTGCTCATCCAGAGAAATGTGGTTTTAAGCTCTTTCTGGTTTCCAGGATCTCCCTCAAGATGATGAGCTCAGCCCAGCTCAGCAGCACAGACACAGCACAAGGACTTTAATGACCCTCTCGGGGCTTTGTGCTGAGGCCCTGAACATCAGTCCCTGAGAGGGAGCTGAAGAAACCTCTCCAGAACTCCAAGTCAGAATCAAACCCCAGAGTTTCTGCAAGTTTTAATGGGTCTCACTGAGGGACACGACACAGAAAGTGTCCCCAGGCCCCAGGCAGAGCAGAGAACTGCAGGCAGTGATGACAGGTGGGGACAAAGAGAAGCCAAGTCTTGGTGCCCTGGGCCACAGCAGCCTCTGTGCCACCAAGGGCACTGAGGAGACACCTTGTCCTGAGGCCCTGGGGCCTCCTGGCACAGCCCCAGCAAGGCTGGGCACTGTCAGCCCCTTGTCCTGCCCTCAGCATCCCCCTCCCATGCCAGTGGCCTCCAGGATGTGCTGGAAGGAGTCCCTGGGGAAGGAGCCTTGGTCAGCAATGGCCCTGGGGGGCTCCTTCATGCTGCCAGGGACTGCAGGTTTTTCCAAGGACTTTGGGTTTGGCTTTTGCCTTGCAGTCTCTGAGAGGTTTGTGCAATCCTGGCCTCCAATTCTCTGCTGAAATTGGTCCCTTGAGAGGCTTTGTCAGTAACAACACTCAGTGGGGCTCATTAATGCTTCAAGGTACTTCAGTTATTTTAGGATTCTTGGTGTTTCCTTTTTCAAACTGACCCTAGGAAAATTTGTGCATTCATGGCCCCAATTATCTGCTTTAACAAGTCCCTTGGGATTCTTAGTCAGTAAAAACACTCAGTGGGGCTCATTCATACTTCATTCATATTCAAAATTTATTAAAGAACTTTTTTTTGAATCTCAGTCTGAGAGGTTTGTGCAGTCATGGTTTCCAATTATCTGCTTTAATGAGTTCCTTGAGATTCTTTGTGGAGAATTTAACAAATGAATGGCTGCATAGCAAAGGCCATATTAATATCAAATCGGTTAGAGTGTAGCTAAAGGCTACGTGAACTACGGCAAGAAAACACTGCCCTTGAGCACAGATGTTTCATAGCAACGGGAAGTTGAGAATACATGGTATGTGGGAAAGTACAAAAAGCTAAGAAAGTTGCAACTGCAAGGCTAACTGCAAAAATACGTGCATTATAAAAGACATAACCAATCATGAGCTATACTTTTGCAATATGTATGAGCTGATTACTGCCTGTAAAAATGTGATAACATTGAACACAATAAAGGAGGCTTGTTGATCATGAACAGCATGAGACTTGTCTCCCGCGGCTTCTTCCAACAAATGGTGACCCTGACGACGTGATATCGCCCTGTCGTTTCTGCTGGCCAGAAGAAAACGGGGGACATGCTACCACGATTGTTGGAGGTTTCGTTGGGTTCGGGTCCTGCAGCTAGAGGGCGACTACAGAGCACTAGAAGGGGCTCCGAGTCCCGAGTGACCACAGCGGTGGGCTCGGCCGATACGTGCTGCCGAGACCTGGAGGGGCTGCAACAGCGCTGACATGAGTATGGACAGGCAAGCGGCATATGATTTATTCACAGCATTTCTAAGGAAAAGGCAGATTAAGGGGATAGACTTAGATAAGGAACTCCCCTCGCTTCTTAAGTTTGCTACCTCTTACGGTTTCTTTGTTAATCCTCATATTGTTCATGATGTAGGGGAGTGGAGAAACTTCGGGGATAAGCTCTGGGAGTTAGTATTAGAAGATGATAAATCCGCTAAAAAGATGAGTAAGTTGTGGAAAGTGGTGCACAATGAATTGTTAATGAGTCAGGCAGAAAAGAGGGCAGCTGAGGAGGTGAAAGTTGCACAAGAAAGGAATAAGGATTATGGATTGCAGTGGAATGCTAGTGCTCCAAACCCCCCTGCCTTTACAACCGTCAATCTGCCGGCTTCGGTACTGTCCTGGGTTGGCAGGCAACTTCTACTCTATATCCTACATCGTGGGGCTCTGTTTTGTCTAGCGGTTGTTTCTCTTCCCCCTCGGTGAGGACTGTGGCTGATAGGCGGGTCCTCGCTGGGGCGGAGGGGGGGGAAACGGCTGCGGGCTCCCTTACTTTCACTTTTGGCTAGCAGCTTGCTTTTCTCTGCTTGGCGTGCTTGCTACTATCGCCCTTCGTTTCTAGGTTTTTTCTCTTCCTTTTTTTCTTTCCCCTTCCCGAAGATTAGGACCGGCTCTGGACTGACCTGACCTCGCCTGACCTGAGGAAGTTCGGGAATTTCCAGGGCTCGACACAGAAGATCTGCGCCTCTTCCCACACAGTATCTGTTTCCTTCTTTGTTTTTCCTTTTGTGTGGGGAGTGTTGTTAATAAAATAGGTTTTTCCACTTTCCCTCCAAGGAGTTTTTCTTCCCTCCCGAACCCAGGTCTGGGAGTGGGGGAGGGGTGGTGGAGGTTTGTCTTAGGGGTTCTCCCCCTAATCTGTTCCAAACCGGGACATTTCTTGGTGCATTGGCCGGGAAACGAGGCCAGAGAAAAGTGGAAAAACCTAAATAATAGTATTGGTGGTTCTGATTGTTTTTGTGGGTGTGCTGAGATGAGTTTTTCTGGATCTATAATGTTATACGGAGTGAAAGTCTGCCAATATTTCTGGTCCCTGGGGCTTCTTGAAATCTTAATACCTTTGTGGTGCCTGGGGCTATTTCCTTACCCAGAAATAGCTCTGGTACTGTTTCTAATACGTAGTTTGTGTAGCCGTGGGGTACTAACCAGAATATTTATTGGACTGGGCTTGGTGGTGATGTTTTATAGGAGGGTTGTTAAGATGCTTGAATCTACCCCAATAATATATGGATCACTCTTGTGGTTGTGTACTCAGTTTGCTGGGGCGAAAGCAGGGGAAGAGTTTGTTCGGCCTCTGCTTTCTTTGTTTTCTTTTGAGTTGTTAGGAGATGTTCAGTTTCCCCTGAGTGTTAAAGAGACCATCTTTCTGGTGTTTAATCTGGTAAGCCTCCTCTATACAGTCCGCAGCTTCTCTAGAATATGGGCTGAGATTTCTAGAAGGGCTGATAAAACTCCTGACCCAGGCAGAGGAAATCCTGAGTGGTGTGAAGAATGGGAGAATATAGGCCAACTCCTCAGGGAATTCTCTGACCCTGTAGTTTGGGATTTTCCACAAGAACAAATTCAGAATCCAGTGGAGCTGGGGAAATACCTGAAAGAGAGATACCAGGATGGCTCTAAGGGGGAAAGGATTGTGGCAGTAAGCTGGGCCCTGGCATATGCTTATCGCACACTGCTAGGTACTGTAGGGCAGCAGACAGAGGCAGAGGGGGAGGGATACAAATCAACAGCCACCCCAGTCACTCAGGCTGCAGCCAACACCCAAGTTATGGAGCCAGCAGCTACACTGGAACCCGAGCCTGAATCAGCAGCTAAACCAGACAGTAAGCCTAAGCCCCTGGCAGTTGCTCCAGCAAAGAAACACACCCACAAAACTGATCGACCAGTGGACGATGATGACCCAAGGGAAGGACCTTCACCAAAATCAGAAGCCAAAGCTTCTAGCCCAGGATCAGAGGCGAATATTGATGCCTTTTCCCTGAAGGACCTTCGGGGCCTAAGAAAGGACTATCGGCGACAACCTGATGAATCTATAATTAGTTGGTTAGTCCGTCTTTGGGATGCTGCAGGCGAGGCTACAATTCTGGACGGCACTGAAGCGAGACATCTGGGATCCCTGTCACATGATCCAGTCATCGACCAAGAGATGATGAGAGAGGCCAGTCCGTGCAGTCTCTGGGTACGGGTCCTAGGAAGTGTGGCAGAAAGATATTTGTGTGCAGATGATCTGTATATGCAGCAAACCCCATGGAAGACTATAGAACAGGGGATTCAACGTTTGAGAGAAATGGCAGTGGCAGAGCTGGTCTTCGCAGATGACCTAAACACTAGAAACCCAGACTTGATATCATGTACGTCTGTGATGTGGAGGAAACTTATACGACTTGGGCCATCTGAATATGCTACTGCTTTAGCAGTAATGAAGCGAGAGGACATGGAAGAGACTGTGCTGGATATGGCAAAGAAGCTCCGAGCATATGCAGATGCTGTGCATGGCCCAACACATGCCAGAATCGCAGCTGTGGAGACACGCCTACAGAAACTGGAGGATAAGATAGATGAGAACCATAAGAAACTTAGGGAGGAGATTAGAGAGGACCTTCTCCAAATCTCAGCAGTACAGATCAGAAGTTCTGGTACCCAACGTAGACGCTCCCCGGGTAGGGAGAGAGGGTACACTCCACGTGCTGAGCTGTGGTTCTTCCTGCAGGATTGCGGAGAAAATATGAACAGATGGGATGGGAAACCTACGGCTGCCCTGGCACGACGGGTGCGTGAATTGAAGGAAGGCAAGACTCAGAGAGGGAGTTCCACCAAAAGGGAAGCAGCTCCAGTTGCCCATAGCCAAACTGCCAGGCATGATGATGACATGTCCGACCCCCTTGAAGGCACTTCTAAGACATATGCTCAAGAAAAGAAAGATAACCGGGCTTAGAGGGGCCCTGCCTCTAGCCAGGTAGAGGCTAGGGAAAACCGCGTTTTTTGGACTGTGTGGATTCGTTGGCCTGGCACATCTGAACCACAAGACTACGAGGCCTTGGTTGATACTGGTGCGCAGTGCACATTAATGCCATCAAGACATGTAGGGGCAGAATCCGTCTCTATTGCTGGCGTGACAGGGGGATCGCAAGATTTTACCTTGGTGGAAGCAGAGGTGAGCCTGACTGGAAATGAGTGGAAGAAACACCCTATTGTGACTGGCCCAAAGGCCCCATGCATTTTGGGCATAGATTACCTCCGAAGTGGGTATTTCAAAGACCCAAAAGGATTCAGGTGGGCATTCGGGATAGCGGCTGTAGTGACAGAGGGCATCCGACCATTGAACACCTTGCCTGGACTGTCTGAGAATCCATCTGCAGTAGGACTTTTGAAAGTACGAGAGCAACAGGTACCAATTGCCACTTCCATAGTGCACCGCCGACAGTACAGAACAACTCGAGATGCTGTGACTCCCATACATAAGATGATTCGAGAGCTGGAGAGCCAAGGGGTGGTTAGTAAAACCCACTCACCCTTTAACAGCCCCATCTGGCCTGTGCGAAAATCTGAAGGAGAATGGAGATTGACTGTGGACTACCGTGCATTGAATGAGGTGACACCACCATTGAGCGCTGCTGTGCCGGACATGCTGGAGCTTCAGTATGAGCTGGAGTCCAAGGCAGCAAAATGGTATGCCACAATTGACATTGCAAATGCATTTTTCTCCATTCCTTTGGCAGCAGAATGCAGGCCTCAGTTTGCCTTCACGTGGAGGGGAGTGCAGTACACCTGGAACCGACTGCCCCAGGGATGGAAGCACAGTCCTACTATCTGCCATGGACTGATCCAAGCCACATTAGAAAAGGATAAGGCTCCCGAACATCTACAATATATTGATGATATCATTGTGTGGGGAGACACAGCAGCGGAAGTGTTCGAGAAAGGGGAGAAAATCATCCAAATTCTCCTGGAAGCCGGCTTTGCGGTTAAGAAAAGTAAAGTTAAGGGACCTGCTCGGGAGATCCAGTTTCTAGGAGTGAAATGGCAAGATGGACGGCGCCAGATTCCTACAGATGTCATTAATAAAATCACAGCTATGTCTCCCCCAACGAATAAAAAAGAAACACAAGCTTTCTTGGGTGCCATAGGTTTCTGGAGGATGCATATTCCGCAGTACAGTCAGATTGTGAGCCCCCTTTATCTCGTTACCCGTAAGAAAAATGACTTCTATTGGGGCCCTGAGCAGCAACAAGCTTTCACCCAGATCAAACAGGAGATCGCTCATGCAGTAGCCCTCGGCCCAGTCAGGACGGGACCAGATGTAAGAACGTACTCTACTCTGCGGCCGGGAGCCAGGGTCTGTCCTGGAGCCTTTGGCAAAAGGTACCTGGTGAGACCCGAGGCCGACCACTGGGATTCTGGAGTCGGAGCTACAGGGGGTCTGAGGATAATTACACCCCAACAGAAAAAGAAATCTTGGCCGCCTATGAGGGAATCCAAGCTGCTTCGGAGGTGATTGGTACGGAAGCACAACTCCTCCTGGCACCCCGACTACCGGTGCTAGGGTGGATGTTTAGAGGAGAGGTTCCCTCCACCCACCATGCCGCCAGCGCTACCTGGAGCAAGTGGATGGCCCTCATTACACAACGCGCCCGAGTTGGGAAACTGAATCGCCCTGGAATTGTGGAAATAATTACTAACTGGCCCGAAGGTGAAAGTTTCAGCATTGCAGATGAAGAACAAGAACCAGTGACTCGGGTTGAGGAAGCTCCGCCATACAACCAGCTGCCAGCAGAGGAAGCACGTTATGCTTTATTCACCGACGGTTCCTGCCGTGTCATAGGGATGAGTCGGAGATGGAAAGCAGCTGTATGGAGCCCCACACGACAGGTTGCAGACGTCACTGAAGGAGAGGGTGGATCCAGTCAATTTGCTGAGCTCAAAGCCATTCAACTGGCCTTAGATATTGCTGAGAGGGAGAGGTGGCCAAGGCTCTACCTCTATACCGATTCATGGATGGTAGCCAATGCTCTGTGGGGATGGCTGAAGAGGTGGAAAGAGGCTAATTGGCAGCGTGGAGGGAAACCAATCTGGGCTGCTGAGGAGTGGAAGGACATTGCTACCAGGGTAGGAAGACTACCTGTGAAAGTCCGCCACGTAGATGCCCATGTCCCCAAGAGCAGAGCTAATGAGGAGCATCAAAACAATGAGCAGGTAGATCGGGCAGCAAAAATAGAGGTGTCAAAGATTGATTTAGATTGGGAACACAAGTTGTTTTTAGCACGATGGGCCCATGATGCCTCAGGTCACCAAGGTCGAGATGCCACCTACAAGTGGGCACGAGACCGAGGGGTGGATCTCACCATGGACAGCATCTCTCAAGTTATCCGAGACTGTGAGACGTGCGCTGCCATCAAGCAAGCCAAGCGGATGAAGCCCCTCTGGTATGGGGGGCGGTGGTCTAAGTACAAGTATGGGGAGGCCTGGCAGATTGATTATATCACACTGCCTCAAACCCGCCAGGGCAAGCGCCATGTGCTGACCATGGTAGAAGCCACCACTGGATGGTTAGAAACCTACCCTGTGTCCCATGCTACAGCCCGCAACACCATCCTGGGCCTTGAAAAGCAGATCCTTTGGAGGCACGGTACTCCCGAGAGAATTGAGTCAGACAACGGAACTCATTTCAAAAATAATCTTATTAAAGCCTGGGCTAGGGAACATGGCATTGAGTGGGTATATCATATCCCATACCATGCACCAGCTGCGGGTAAAGTAGAGAGATACAATGGGTTGTTAAAAACCACCCTGAAAGCATTGGGTGGGGGATCCCTAAAAAACTGGGAGCAGCACCTAGCAAAGGCCACCTGGTTAGTTAACACCCGAGGTTCCACCAACCGAGCAGGTCCTGCCCAGTCTCAGCTCCTTAATATAGTAGATGGAGATAAAGCCCCAGTGGCCCATGTTAGAGGTTTGTTGGGAAAGACAGTATGGATCAACCCTGCCTCGAGTACAGATAAACCCATCCGTGGGGTTGTCTCTGCTCAAGGACCGGGTTATACATGGTGGATAATGCAGGAAGACGGAACAACACGATGTGTACCTCAGGGAGATCTGAATGTGGGGTAAGATTCATATGTGCGTTAAATCAGTCAGATATGGAACAAAAGAGACGTGTAAGTGTCAAGGATCTGAGCAAGTAGGACAGATGGAAATGTGTAAGTGTTGGAAGTCTGAGTAAGTGGAATGAAGTTTTATTGTGTGTCCACGATGTAGGATAAGGGGTGGAATGTCCTGGGTTGGCAGGCAACTTCTACTCTATATCCTACATCGTGGGGCTCTGTTTTGTCTAGCGGTTGTTTCTCTTCCCCCTCGGTGAGGACTGTGGCTGATAGGCGGGTCCTCGCTGGGGCGGAGGGGGGGGAAACGGCTGCGGGCTCCCTTACTTTCACTTTTGGCTAGCAGCTTGCTTTTCTCTGCTTGGCGTGCTTGCTACTATCGCCCTTCGTTTCTAGGTTTTTTCTCTTCCTTTTTTTCTTTCCCCTTCCCGAAGATTAGGACCGGCTCTGGACTGACCTGACCTCGCCTGACCTGAGGAAGTTCGGGAATTTCCAGGGCTCGACACAGAAGATCTGCGCCTCTTCCCACACAGTATCTGTTTCCTTCTTTGTTTTTCCTTTTGTGTGGGGAGTGTTGTTAATAAAATAGGTTTTTCCACTTTCCCTCCAAGGAGTTTTTCTTCCCTCCCGAACCCAGGTCTGGGAGTGGGGGAGGGGTGGTGGAGGTTTGTCTTAGGGGTTCTCCCCCTAATCTGTTCCAAACCGGGACAGGTACCATCTGCACCCCATGGAAGGAGGCAGACGACACTGTTAATGAGCCCGAAAGGTCAGCTCTTTGTTGTCCTCCCCAGGCGGCCAACCCCCCCGGAAAACCTGAGCCTGTCCCAGGGGCTGAATCTGACCTCGCGGAGGCTATGGCTAGAGAAAGGCATGAGCTGTGGACTATGTTAGCCCTGCAGGGGGTAGAAGAGGGAGACAATGACCTAGTAACGGCCGCGAGTGAGAGCTTAGCATTCCCAGTCGTCTATACGCCTAATCCACAAGGAGGGTTGCAGGCAGCTATTACAACATTAGATTGGAAAATGCTAGCCCAGTTACGTGCTACGGTGGGAAAATATGGAGTCACTAGTGAACCAGTTAAACAAATGCTTGATTATCTTTTTAACGCCCACATGATGCTTCCTTCTGATATTAGAGGCATAGCATGATTGATTTATACCCCTCATCAGATGTTGTTGTTTAATGCACATTGGCAACAAGAAGCTACGCTATCAGCTAACATAGCCATGTGAAATGTTTCCGCTGCGGAGGCTTTGGACATATTCGCCGCGAGTGTGGAGCAACAGGAGTCTGGTGTGGAAAATGCCAATCCAATACGCACAACACTAGTGCCTGCCGCAGGAAACCGGGAAACTCGAGAAGCAGCGCGAGCAGCTGCCGCGTGAGGACACAAATTGCAGCTGCAGTGCCATCAGGACTCAACAGCAATTGCCACCAGGGGAAGCCTCGGCCTGGACGTGGCAGCCTCAATAGACTTTACAATTATGACCAGTCAACCACAAAAAATCCCCACAGGACTAATTGGGCCTATCCTGATAAATGGACAACCAGTCGGAGGACTACTCTTAGGCCGATCGTCTGCAAGCATGCTGGGACTATTTGTAATACCGGGTATAATAGATTTGGACTATGAGGGGGAAATTATGATCATGGTCCACACCCCCTACCCTCCAGTAAAAGTCTCAAAAGGACAATGGCTAGCTCAATTAATACCGCTTCCACAGATGACAAAGGGATTGATACCCTTAAAAAAGGATCCCAGACGGCAGGGAAGCTTTGGCTCAACTGGAGGGTTAACCTTGCTTACTATTGATTTGACAACTCGTCCAAAAAGGCCATGTCGACTTTCTTTTCAGAATCGGAGCATTACATTGATCGGATTGTTGGATACGGGGGCCGACACCTGCATTATAGCCCCTGGAGAGTGGCCCTCGGACTGGCCAGTGCAGCCCTCTGCTATCACAGTGACAGGGATCGGTGGAATGACACTGGAAACCGCACACCCATACTCAAGGTGGAAATAGATGGCAAGCAGGCTGCAGCATCATTTTCTATTGCTCCACTTCCTCCTACAGTGGCATGTTTGATTGGCCAGGATGTTTTATCTCAGTTGGGGCTTGTCCTTACCAATGAGCATCCTTTAGGGTAATGGCCATTGCTTGGACTTTCCCGCTACCACTTACTTGGACTACTGAGGAACCTGTAGTGGTTAAGCAATGGCCGCTAAAACGGGAAAGTCTTGAGCAAGCTCATCAGTTAGTCCAGGAGCAATATGCGCAAGGACACTTGAAACTGTCTACCAGCCCTTGGAACACTCCAATATTTGTGATAAAAAAGAAATCTGGAAAATATCGGCTATTACATGACTTGAGAGCTGTCAATCGTCAGATGGAACCCATGGGGGCACTGCAACCAGGACTTCCTAACCCCTCTGTGCTTCCGGAGAATTGGCCCATCCTTATCATTGATTTAAAGGATTGCTTTTTTACCATTGCCTTGCACCCACAAGACACTAAACGGTTTGCTTTTACCTTGCCCGCAATTAATAGAGGAGAACCTGATAAAAGGTTCGAATGGACTGTTCTGCCACAAGGAATGCGTAATTCACCCACCTTATGTCAGCTTTATGTTGACACTGCACTACAGCCACTTTGACAAAAGATGCCCAGAACTATCATTTATCATTATATGGATGATACTCTGTTTTCTCAGGAGGTACCATTCACAGATGAGCAATAGAGGACATTGTAACAACATTAGCAGAATTCTCCCTCATCGTTGCTCCTGAAAAAGTACAAAGGACTGCACCTTGGAAATATCTGGGTTGGACGATTACTGAACAAAAGATTAAACCACAGAAACTATTAATTAGTACTACAATCACCACATTACATGAGGCTCAGAAACTCTTGGGTGACTTGCAGTGGTTAAAGCGTGTCACTGGCATTCCCAACAACCTGTTGGAGGACCTGCAGCCCTTGCTAAAGGGCACTGATCCCTGTACTCCTGTGACACTTACTGAAAAACAACAGGAAACCTTGCAGCACATTATGGACTGTGTTTTAAAAGGCTTTGTGTCACGGATGGATCCTGAATTGCCCTTACATCTCACTATCTGGCACGCTGACATGCATCTCTTAGGAGCAGATACCCAACCTCAAAGAAAACGGGGGAGAGAGTACTGGAATGGATCTCACCGCCTTTACAGAAACGGAAAACAATAACCACAAAAATTGAAACTTGGCAGCAGTAATTAAGAAGGGCCGTATGCGTGTAATGGAGATCAACGGTCTGGAACCAGCAACAATTAACTTGCCCATGGAAAAAGCCACACTGGACTGGTATCTCTTAAATTCTGTCGACCTGGCTGAAGCATTGCTGGCCTCAGGAGCGCAAATAGAGACAGGGTCTCTTGTGCCCAGGATGTTACAGTGGATTGGTGAATGGAGCTGGATCAGCAAACCACTGAGGAAAGAAAAGCCTATTCCCAATGCCATAACAGCCTTCACCGACGCGGGAAAGAAGACACGCAGAGCGGCTATAGTCTGGAAGAAAGGGAAAGAATGGCATCAGCAAATCCTGGAAGCAGAACCTGAGGATAGTTTACAAACCTTGGAGCTTTTAGCTGTGGTATGGGCAGTGACTCACATAAGTGAACCCTTAAATGTAGTATCGGATTCACTTTATGTGGTAGGTGTTGTGTCAAGAATCGAGGATGCCACTATTAAGGAGGTTCAGAACAAGAGACTGTATGAACTGTTTTTACAGCTGAGGCGTGCCTTGAGAAATAGGACTGAGCCCTATTCTATTACTCACATTAGAAGCCACCAATGGGACACTGGTCTGGGGGAAGGAAATCAAAGGGCGGATAAACTGGTATCCACTGCAGTTACGGTACCAATGTCCCAGTTCACCCTGGCTAGAGAGGCCCACTCCATGTTCCATCAGAACGCTAAGGGTTTGCAAAAACAGTTTCAGATCTCACATGCAGACGCCACAGCTATTGTCAGGAGTTGCCTATTTGTGCAAATCATAACAATGGTGTGGGTTTAGGTATAGGGGTCAACCCTCGGGGAACAGCAGTTAATGACATTTGGCAGATGGATGTCACTCATGTGCCTAACTTTGGTCGTCTGAAATACTTGCATGTCACTATTGACACACACAGTAACTTTGTTTGGGCTACTGCCCAACCAGGGGAAAAGGGATCTCACGTAATCAGACACCTAACTAGCTGTTTTGCTGTAATGGGGTTTGCAATCAGGTAAAAACGGATATTGACCTTCCTATACTGGTCAGAGAGTCCAGAGATTCCTACAACAATGGGGAATTAAACATGTGACAGGGATACCCCACAACCCTCGAGGACAGGCTATAGTGGAAAAGAGCAAATGGTACACTCAAAAGGTATTTGGAGAAGTTCAAAGATATTTTGGATGTACAGGAAAGGCTGTCTAAAACATTGTTTGTTTTTAAATTATCTTTGTATTTTTGGATCATCAGAAGTTCCAGCAGCTGTGTCTCATCGCACCGACAGGTCCATTACAGAAAAGGACGAACAGGCTGAGATGTGGGTTAATTATAATGCCTTAAGACAGGAGTGTGGAAAGGCCCGGCTAAAGTGCTTTACTGGGTAGGGGTTACCTTGTATCTCTACCCCCACACAGGCTCCGAGTGGATTCCTGCACGCTGGGTTAAACCAGCAAGCCCGCCTCAAGGTGGAGACCATCAGGAACATACAGCTGCATCTGAAGCTACTGATTCAGCCACATCGATCCTTTTTGCAGACTGTTTTTAGTCCAGCCCAAGTGGATGTACGGACCCCACGACAACTGGCGTACTTGCTTGCTTGCTTAGCTAGTTATAACACTGGAGAATTGAGACTCTGTGCATGCTTGAACTGTTGGGACCGTAATCATTGTGCCTGGTTATTGATACATTGTGGGGGTTGCGGGGGGGATAGATGGGTCCATCAGACGCGGACCAGGGGGGAGCTGTGGTGTGCTTCCTGTAGAGGGAAATGGAGGAATGAAAACGTTCAGCAAACTCTAGAGTCAAGCACTGGGTTGCCATTTCCTCTAGCTGTTCAATTATTTGAAAGTACAGAACAACAGGCCTTAGCATATGCTCGGTGGGAACTTGGGCATCTGACATGGAGAGCTAAGACTCTTAGTACTTCCCAAGTATTACGGAAGCAGTGTGATGTTGTCTGTAAAATCCCTCGGCA
>JAJEOU010001539.1:0-25688 GCA_021534815.1 Acrocephalus arundinaceus | reverse complement strand
CTATAGAATTTTTCCTATAAGTTTCTAGGAAACTAACTACTTATAGGTACTCCAAGCAGAAACAAAGGGGCACAAGTGTGACAACTTCATCAAGCCCTGTTGGAGCCTGGCGGGAATGGGGCTGTCCTTGGCCTCCTCGGCTCCCACTGTTTATCCCGAAGTAAAATATCATCCCTCTCTAGCCCAGCCCCCAGGCTACTAGCTAAGGCTCAGTTTCTCAGGAGTTTTAGGGAGATATATATTCATAGAAGACAAAATAAAAAATCACAAAGGCTGGCTCTCACCCCCTCAGCTTCAGTCCAAGCTTTTATTCGTCAGTGTGGTGTTCCAACAGAGCTGAGGACAGCAGAGAAGAGAGAATAGGAAGAGACAGAGGTTCTATCAGTTTAGGGCCAAGGAAAGATATTGGCCTGAAGCCAATAGGGTCAGGAGCAGGTAGGACAGGGAGGAAGGGTCCAACTACATGGCAAAGGCATCAGGGGGACTCTGAGGGGAAAATCCCATTTCTCAGAGGAATAAAACACCGAAAGTAACACCATATTTTACATCCTCATCCTGACTTCTTTCGACTTCCTCTTCCTTTCTCTTTTCTGGTCCCCTCCACACTGCTTTTCCTGCTGGAGGACGTGTCCATGCTCTGACCATCCTGCCCTTGCTCTATGATGTGGTTGCTTTTCAATCTGTCCCTGGTGTCCTGCAGCATGTGGCTCTTACACCGCTGACATTCACCAGCATCAAGAGGTGCAGGTCCATCCCCTGCCCGCTCTGGCCCACTGCTGCCACCATCCCCAGCAGCCTGTCAAAAGGTGATGTATGTCCTGGCTCGGGGCCTTCTTCATCATTCTCTTCTTTGGCCACGACCATTTCCCTGTGCGTGTTCCAGCAGCTTCTGTGTACTTGCTGGCTGTCTCTCATCTCCATGTACGCCCTCAACCTCCTGCTCTTTTGTTTGCAGCCATGGTCATTTCCAGCACAATCCTCCTCATTAAGGGCAAAGTCTGGCTCCCATCAGCAGCAGCAACCCAGAGGCTGACATTTGTTAGTGTGCCTTCACTGTCTGGCTCTGACTCTGCCTCCCAGCCTCTGAATTTCCTTGAAGAGCGTCTGGCCTCAATCTGTGCCCTCCCAGAAGATGGTCGACCTGCTTGACCTGCATACCACGAGCTCCATCAGATTCCCTCCTCTGCTTCTTGCGAGGGACGGTGCTGGAGGCCCTGCTACCGGGGCGGGTCCCTGCGGCTTCCTCCTCCAGAGGGTCTTTGAGGAGCCAGGAGATAAACACTGCCCACAGCAGATCTTGCCATGGACCACTGTGCTCTGACGGCTGATCTGCATTCCTCCTGCTTGCACTGCTCAGGGGGCCTGGGCGTGGCTGGAGCGGATTCCTGAGCTCACTGATGAAATCAAATACCTACCAGGTGTCCCCCCTTCTGTGCTGTGCTATCCCACCCTCCAGGCCCGACTCAATCTCCAGACGCGCTGCCAGCCCTTGAACGGACGGTCGCCTCAGCTTCTGAGCGCTCTGCGGTAGATCATCCTCATGCCTCTGATCACAAACAACCCTACTGCTCCCAGGACATGCTGCCTGTCCCTCCACTCTGCGGCTTTTATCGTGCACAGCTTGGCAAATTTCACACTTCCCTGAGGGGCACAACATCCTGCTCTCACACTTCACAAGGCAGTGAAGAAACGGCCACGGCAGCTCAAGTGGCACAGGGTGGATACCTGTGTGACCGAAAGGCCATGGCTGGGCCTGGAAGCAGCGCTCCCAAGGGACCCTTGGAGCTCTCTGAGGCCCGGCCAGCGCTGACCAAACCTCCCCTGGCACTGGGGCCTCTTGGCTCGGAGTCTCCGCCTGCTGCCTCCGATGATCCCCGAACCCGACGGCTCCTGCGGTCCATCCCGCCCTGCTCCGGCTCGCCTTGCCCAGGGAGGGAAGATTGCCAAACAGATCGCGGGAGGGGCATTTCACTTGTCCTCTCAAGGGGAATTCTCACAGGACCTCTGTGCTACTGACCAATGTACGGTCTGTCTGTCTGTGCGCCCACACTGATGCATCTGCTGTGGCACAAATGTCCGGATGAGCCCGTAGATTGAGCTGGCCTCTGGTATACTGAACCATAGAACTCAGCGCTGCTAAGCGAAACATCAAGGACCTAATTAGCGTAATGCTGTCAAGTGTTATTCCCCTGTTAATTGCTAATTTAAGTATAACTGACGTACTGTTGGATTGATGCTTAAAGATTTCAGGCCATTTTCTCTTTATCCTTCCCTCACTGTCTTTATTCTACATGCCCTAACACACACCAGACACACATACTTTGGTTGCTATTTCTTCTATATTCAACGTTTTCTTGTAATCTCCTGCTGGTGCTTCATTGATGCTCAGAACACATTCGTTCCTTCTAGCCTCTGCACTTGGCTCTCCTCAGCTGCTGGTGCCATGGGCTCAGCTGCAAGGGCAAGGGGAGATCCTGCTTCCTAGCACAGCCTACCCCCTTTCACAGGCAAGCACGGTGACACCTGTGTGTTTGTCACCATTCGCGATCTCGGCACGCGGCTTCAACCCCCTCCTGTGTGCTTGTGCGAGGTACACTGACTGCTGCGGGCCGGTGCTACCTGGAGATGAGGAAGGACTTAGGGAGACCTCAGAGCCCTTCTTCCAGAAGCCTAAGCAGGCTCCAGCAGAACTGGAGAGGCACTTGAACAAAGGGCCTGAAGTGACAGGACAAGGGGGAATGGCTTTTCCCACTGCCAGAGAACAGGGTGAGGTTGCAAATATTGGGAAGAAATCTTTCCCTCTGCGAGGGTGTTGAGTCTGGCACCAGGTTTCCCAGAGGATGCTCTGGCTGCCCCATCCCTGGAAGTGTTCCAAGCCAGGTTGGATGGGGTTTGACAAACAACCTGGGTCTATGTGCGACAGCAGCTGTGGAGCCTGTCCTTGTTGCAAGGGGGTGAGATCAGGCAAAAAACAACACAGTATTCCCAAGAGTGAGCGGTAGGAGGATGAGGATGGAAGACTGGGAAGGGCTGGAAGGGAACCCAAGAACCCCAAAATCTGATCTCCAATTGCTTTATTGCAACACAGAGTGTATAAGCACATAAGTAATGTGGCTCTAATGCCCTGATTATGCAATCAGGTCATCGCGTTTGACACGTTGCCAAACAACCAGGCCACTTACAAAAGCCCTTTGCACTCACCTCTCTTGCTCTCAGCTCAGCAGAGGATGAGGGAAACAAAAATTTAAAAAAAGGCTTATGAGTTGAGATGATGAATGGAGAAAAAGACACCAAATGGAAAAAAATAAAATCTTTAAATTTAATGGTATTAAGTAAAATTTCCTAATTAACAGTATCAGAGGATGATAATGAGGAATTAAAAATAAAACATTAAAACACCTTTTTATTTCCCCAGCCCCTCCCCCTCCGTCCCACAGACAGTGCAGGGAGACAGCGCTTGGGGGTTGGTCAGTTTGAATCAAGATTCTTCTTCTGTATCCCTCAGGCGAGAGGAGCTTTTTCCTGCCATTGTCCATTCATCACCATGGGGGCGGTCTCTCCCATGAGACAGTTCTCCAAACTTCTCAGTGTCCAGGCCTCTAATCTCACCAGCGCCCACTCCTGCCAAAAACTGTTACAACCTGGAGTCCTTGCCATGGGCAAATAGTCTTCCTCCAAATTTTTATGGCGTGGGTCACTCTTGCATGGGCTGCCAGAACAGGCTCGCTCTAGTTTGCCACCCAGGGACCTCTTCTCTCTCCACAAGCATGAGGCCCTCTCTCTGCCACTCACGTCTCCCACTGGATCACAGCTCTCCTCTGGCCATGCACCCACTCCAGCTCCAGGGCACTTCTCCCACAGGCTGCGAGTGCCATTCTGCATCCCCTCTGCCACTTCATGCACTGCTGGACGGGTTTGTTGCTTTCGCTGCCACAACCGCGGGTGGCTCTGGGTTTAGGTCAATACGCACGACTGCCACATTTTCTATGTGGAGTTCGGGCTTAATAACACGCAGACACCCAGTATGGTGACGGTTAAAAAGCGGTTTATTATATAAGCATGCCCAGTTTAAATAGTCTGGGGTCTTACACTACGTCAGAGGCGGTTCTTGAACCACTTCCTAAAGTTAGTAGCGGAGAATGGAAAAGTACTGGATGTCTGTTAGCGCAGGGTTTTACATTCAAGGGTGATAAACTTATCCTTGGCGGGTTGGGGAGTTCTTGCTCTTTCCCGTCACAAACGATATCCTTCCGCATCGCCTGTCCCTATTCCAATCCACATCTCCCCTCGCCCTTTTTCACAAAAGAAACGAGGTAGTCATACATATATATATATATATAGGCACAAATGAGGTAGAAGGTTAGTATCTAACAAAAGAAAGAAGAGTTGGAAAACCTGAGTAAGTTTTGCCAGGCAAGTTTGAGAAGCGATTGGTGTGGACTGGCAATGTTCCCTGATTAATTCACAGCATTTCATTTGGCCTATTGACAGAATGTTAGTCCGTTCTAGGCCGGAGGCTTTAACAAAATTGAGACTATCTTGTTCAGCAGGCATGGTCCCGAAGATGAGCAGTTAAAAGCTAGCATTGCAAAGGGCCTACCAAAGTAGAAATTAAAGTGGTTAACCATGGGGATTGGTTAAACCAGATCTCGAACCAGCCTTGCTGAGTTTCCCTATCTTTCTGTCTCTGAGCCAGGTCTTTCGGGAGTTTCTGCTGGAGTCTCTGACGGACTCCCGCTGTGGTCTGCGTAAGAAGCAGCATTCCTCTTTCAAGGCTGCACAACAGGCCTCCCTGTGCATAAATAGCGAGGGTCCAGTTCTCGCCTGTTCTGTAGAACTACTTTGAGAGCGAGGACACTGACCTCAGGTAGGAAATAGATTTCTCAATCCTCTGCCAAGTTCCTCATCTATGGTCATCTCTGTAGCTGAGGACAGTCCTGATGGCTGTTTTGGCTACGGCCGACAAACACCTGTCCCGCCGTTCCAGCTGCTTCCCAAAGCGAGCAGCATTTGCATGGTTATACCCCTGTTATATTTCTCTTTTGTGAAGCCGGCTAGGTTCTTCGAAAAAGGTGGATACCTCTTCATCTGAGTGTGTACAGGACCCTCAGTAACAATCAGAACTTGGACACAGAAGTCGTTAGAATCATTGACTGGGAAGAACAAACAAGGACTTACTCCAATCTCTGACCAAACCCACATTGCTGATTGCAGCGGACTACCCACTTATATTTTTTTCGTTGGGGCTTACAACTTTGGCGCCAAACACTCCCCTTTGCTTAGCTAGGGCTGCATTACAAAACATCTGCCCCGACCTGCAGACTTGACTTCAGGGTAATACCTCGCGGGCGTGTGTCCCATCTGCACTGATGAGGTGCATCAGCTGTGGAGTAAGTGAATTGAGGTGTTTACAGCAACTCCTTCATAGAAAGGGGGTTGGACATCATAAACAAAGCCAACAGGAATGGTAGGTTAGGGTTAGATTTCATTCAGGATAGAAAGGTAGCATGCTAACATTACGAACGAGGGTCTGGTTCTGACCTGGTTGATCGGACCTATACTTGGAGACTTTCTCACGCTTGGTGGCACTTTGGTGGACATTTGCGGGTAAGACTTTGGTAGGTCATGTTTCTCTGTGTCCTGCGTGCCTTTTAATCACCTTGTTGGGTCCAACCGCTTGGGATGCTGATGGTTTGAGCCTGTTAATTCGCACATTCACCACTCTTTTGAACCCTTGAAGGACCACTGTCCATGTTTTACCCAACTGTCCAACCAGAGATTGATTGGGCGCAACTGTCATGTTATAGTATATACATGTTTTTAAATTAGCGATTTATAAACCTGTTTTCGATGGCTGGGTCTTTCCATGTACAAAGAGAGGTAGTTTGGCAACTGCGTGCCCAGCGTGAACTGCAGGGAACTGCGGCCTGGGGATGGGTCCCATCCAGCCCTATGGCCGCGCATCTGTAAACTAGTTTCACAGCCCCAGCTCCCACAGTACCCCACCAGGGTAATTACAATAACCTTTCCCCTGGGTTTGAAGTGGGCACGCAGTTAGGATAGGTACATGTGTGATGAGTGTGAAGAATAGGAACACCTGGTCGTCCTGCGAAACCTAGATCGGTAATACGAAGCACGAAGGATGGAGTGTTGGTGTGGTGATGTCTCTGAGCACCTTATCGCTGGTAAGGTGTCTTCATGGACCCCACGCTTGGAACGGGCTGATGTGGGTAATAGTGTCTGTGGGCTGGCTTGTCCCTCTCGAGGTGACAAGCCCAAACAACAAAATCACACAGACATGTCGTTGATGCTGGCGTTCCACCCGCGTGGGTTTCTCTGCTGCCTGTCTGACGGTTTGTGGTGTGTCTCGTTCCTCTGGGAGGGGCGTTGTATGCATTATGTGTCGCCCCACCAGCATGTCCTGAAACAGAAACTACAGTCCAAGCCATCCTGCTCATTGTGCAAGATCAGGCTTTGATTTGGATTTTGAGAGGACGACCACCACCTGATATTTCCCGTCCTTTTGACAGCTGCATTACCCTCGCCCTGCAAGCATCAATTTCCAGCCCCGGTTCCACCTTCACCAGCCTCATTTTTAAATTACAACCTAGGGCCCTCCTCTAGTGCTCGGAGGGCCCAGTGTTTTTTCGAACGGGACGTTTGCTTCATTTCCTCTAGGGAATTGATTCACGCTATCAGCCGGTTGCCATATACGTGTCTGCTCTCCTGAGGGATGAATGGTAAAGCCTTCTGATGTGCCAACACCCTTATCTGTCTAGCGGTGGTGCCGCGCAACATAGCTTGTCCAGTACTGTAAGATCCTGACATGATCCTGCCATGGAGGCGAACCGCAGGAGAAAGAAGATGAACCGTTGATCGTTTAATCCTGGGAATGCCAAGCCAGCCATGGCTGCCAGGCCAGTCTGAAGGCTAGAGTTAGCTTGAGCTGTGTGGCTATGAATTCCACTGAATGATCCCCTGCTTACGCAACGCCCATGCCGAGGGCTTCAGCCAGTTGACACAAAGTGAAATTGACTGGCCAGATTTCTGAGGCTTGAGGCCTCGTTGGGTTCGACCCCACTGGTCCACCAGGGTGTGGACTTCTGGCAGTGAGCGACAGGTAGCCACTACTGTTTGGCATTGCTGTGGTGATTTCCGCATCTCTTTGCCAGTGCTTTGGGTCCAATGTGGAGCTGATTCGTGCAGTAAGATGGGCTTCCTGCAAACGTCCAGACGCCTTTCGCGTGCAGCATTGCCTGTCATTTTCGATCTGGAAGTAACTTTGACTGGGTTGTGACTGTTTGATGTGGTAAAAAATTAACAAATCTAACCTCTGGCATGGTAGAATCTGGTCATGCCCTGTTTTTCAGTTAAGAGACTTCCATAGGGTATTCAAAGCTCTAAATATTGTGGGAAGTGAGAAATGAGCCATCTTTTGACATTGTTCACCAGGGACAGGCTCTGTACCCAAGCCCAGATGTTGTTTATTCAACAAATGTTGGGTTTAGAGTTACCACATTCGAAACAAACAAAAGACATAAATGCAAATTTAAATTAAGGAGTAGTTACAAAAGGACAAAGACGAGTACAAGATGGATTTTGGCTGAAGCTGCTGTGCAGAGTCGCTGTTCAGCTCCTCCTGAGGGTGCCCAGGCTGAGGATGGAGGTGCTCCAGGGCTTCCTTGGACTTGGATGCTGGGGAAGCAGAGGATGGCCCCATTGTGCGGAACAGCAGCATAAACCCCTAATTCCTGTGAAATTAAATGGTCCAAGCATCTGGTGGTGTGAATTTCCATGTTCCATATTCTTCTTGGTCACAGGCACAAGGGTTCAGTGGAGTTCACCATCCACCCTGCACTTTACTCAGAACGATTGAATTCTGGAAGTGAAGAATGTGACAAATTCCCACATATAAGGAATAAGGGAACGTTGCTGTCCCTCCCCAGCTCTGCAGCCCCACCTGGTGTCTCTGGAAAGAGAAAGGAAAGCCATGCTCCAGTGTACTCCCTGCAGAGCATCCCTCAAAAATCACCCAAGGCAATCCCCCTGCTCCCTTCTCCTGCAGGAATACACCACCACAAGGAGGGAGATCCTGTGGATATTGATTAATCACGGCTCAAGGAAACCCTCAGCCAATCTCCCAGGGTCCATCAGCAGAGCAGTGGATGGAATCACCGGGCTCACACCTCTGTGTCCTTGAGGGCAGGTTTTTTCTTTCTCCTCATCAAAGACCCTCCAGAGGGAGAGCTGGAGGGAGCTCAGGGCGCAGGGGCTCCAGCACCTCCCTGCCAAGAAATAGATGAAGGGTTTGATGCTGCAGTGGATGCAGTTGAGGAGGAAAAGAACCTCGGAAGACACAGGGATGTAACTGAAGTCCTGCAGGAAATTGCAGATGCTGAGGAGGAGAATGAAGAGCAGAATGAGGAAGATAACGATGTCACACCTCTGGGGTTGCTGCTCCTTGGACACCCTCTTGGCCTTAATGAAGTTGATTGTGCTGGAAATGAGCACAGGTGCAACAAAGAGGAGCAGGATGACAGCGTACACGGAGGTGACAAATGCCCGGCACTGCTCCTGCTGGTGTGATGGGCACAGGTATGTCACTGCAGGAGTGACAGCAAAGAGAGCATAAAACACCCAGATTTTGACACTGACCACCAACTGGAACAGGCGCTCGGGAAGGTGGCAGCGGCAGCACAGCTCGAACATCCTCACCACTGGTCTGAAGCGTGCCAGCCCAAACAGCACCTGGAAGTAGGAGACTTCTGAGAGCTGGAAAAGGAAACTCAAATACAGCAGAGGCATGATAGGAGAGCAGGACACTTCCTCCACAAGGAAGAGGAGGGCAGAGGGGAATGTGAAGAGCAGGAAGAGGAAGTCCATGAAAGCAAAGTGAAAGATGTAGTTGTTACGGTCTTTCAAGTTGAGGAGGCTGAGGACAGCTCCATTCCCAGCCAGCCCACAGAGGCAGATGAGCAGTGTCACACTGTGGATGGCCACGTTGGTGACATCTATCTCACACAGATTGTCCCCTTCAGTGGGTGAGGCGGGAGATGGGGACACGGTGGTCACCTCCATGGATGGACGCTGGGCAGGCAGTGGGATGTGGCCCCTGGCTGTGGTCAGAGTGGATGGGGAGTCAGTGCTTGGAGAATCCCGGGATGGACCATGCGGCTCCTGTGCAGCTGCCTGCAGTGGGAAGGATTGAGTGGGGAGGAGTGAGATGTGCAGGGGAGGAGGGCAGTGGAAATGGTGGGGTGGGAGAGGGAGGTGGGAGGGTTGGGATGTTGGGCAGGGGATGCGGAAGGGAAGCGCAGGGCAGAGGAGGGGGGAGCTGGGGAGGGCACTGCGGTCAGCGGGAGAGGGTGGCAGGAAGAGAGCAGCTGCTGGAGGAGAGGGAGGTGGGGTAGGGAGGAGGGAAAACATTCCACTGACCTGTTCCCAGTGGGGCAGCAGCAGCAGGCAAAGGGGGTCTGTGCAGATCAGCGGTGCTTCCTGGTACCCCTTGCTCCTTTGGGATCAATATCCTAAAGCGGCTCCTCCCAGGTCAGTAACATGAAAGAGAAAGTGCCCAGATCACCAGGAGCTCCACACTCCCGTCCCGCTGGCTCCTCCTGTGCCCTGGCCTGTTGCTATTTCCCAATATTTGGGGCAGTCATAGGGCAGTTGGAATTGGTTTTAGAACTTTGACTCCATCAGAGTTCCACAGTCTCGGCGCTATTGAGCTTCATTCTTTGTTTTTCCCCGTACAAAACAAAGTATTTTTCTCTGTTGTTAGAATCGATGCGTCGCTTCTCAAGTTTTAAAAGGTTTATTAAACTGAAACGGGACAAAATAAGTTAAAAGGAACCCTTCAGGGTGCTCAGCCACAGCTGGACGCATCCCTGCCACAACAGTACCAAGCCTCAGATACCCTTGGGAAGCCAAGCCCACATTCACACATTTCCCACTCTTCCCACACAGCTCCTCCTTCATCCTGCCTTCCCGGAGCTTGTGCCGTCCTTCTGCCTTGGACTCCCAGATCAGCATTGCAGCTTTCAACTTGAACTCAATAATCATATGAGAAACGCTCCAAACCTTAACGGAGCTCCTTTTAACGTTATAACACAGATATAATTTGTTTCACATTTGCAAGAGCCAATCACCGTGCCACTTGTTTATAACATTTGTGGATTGCTCCTCATTTCCCCCTAATCAGAAAGACTCCTTCCCAGGAGAGTGTCCCATTCTTCCACTGCCTTCCCTCACCTGACAGGTTTCTCCCATTCCCTGTTTCTCTTCCCTGAGGGGTCACTGTCCCTCCAGCAGCAGAGGGCTGCTGGTGCTGCTGGTGGCACTGCAATGCTGGCAGTGCTGGCAGTGCTGCTGAAGCACCTGGCTGCTGGTCACAAACAACTCCCATGCTGGGAAGAGCTCCAGAATCCTTGCCAAAACCTGCCCTGGACTCATGGGAGCACCCCTGGGCCATGGACTCCCATTTGTGTCATTCCAGGGCAGGCTCACACAGCCCAAGGGAAGGACAGCAATCAGTTGCTTGCAGCCAGCTTGTCAGCACTTGGAGCCCACCCGAATTGCTACCAATGCCCTTGAGGATGCAATGAAAGCTGTCAGAGCCCAGGGTGCTGTGAACCCCCTGCCAGCCCTTCAGCAGAGCTCCTCCTCCTCCTCCTCCTCCTCAGTGCTGGGAGTACTTGTGGTTGTTTTCACCTGATGCCATCCTGTCCCTTTGCCAGCAGGGACACCTTCCACTATGCCAGGGTGCTCCAAACCCCATCCAACCTGGCCTTGGACACTTCCAGGGATGGGGCAGCCACAGCCTCTCTGGGCAGCCTATGTCAAGTTCACACTTTGCAGGAAAGGATTTCTTCCCACTATCCCATCTGAACCCACCCTCTCTCAGTGGGAAGCCATTTCCCCTTGTCCTGTCACTCCATGCCCTTGTCCAAAGTCCCTCTCCACCTCTGCTGGAGCCCTGTCAGCTCATGGATCATGAAGTGTTTGCCCTTGAAAGGATTGGCCTGGTGAGGGGATGTGAGATTCCATAGCTGGGGACACAAAGGCGTTGTCAGCAGGGAAGAGAGGTGACAGTTCTGCTCCCAGGGCCACCACATGTGCCAGTTTCCAGCAGGAGCATCCCAGATCCCTGAGGCATGCCTGCCTGGATAGGAATCATCTCACCTCAGCCTTCTAGGAATTCCGTGGAATTCATTGCAGGCTGCTGTCTGACTCCCAAGGGAATGTAGAAGATGACTCAGATGAAACCTCTAACTTTCTAAGGATTAAAGCCAAGAGACCAGAATTGATTTGCCTCTTCACAGAAGAAATGACAATGCTGGAATCCTAAATCATCCCTCTGCTGTGTGCCTGTGCTCCAGCTAACACACAGAATTTGATTCCGTGAATCCTCTTGGAAACTGCGTGGTGAAGGTGAAGTACCACTGAAATTGTGGTATACACGTGGCAAAATTAGATTGGAACCAGAAATCATTTGTTTTGTCCTGCTCTGTCCTTTAAATCCACCTGTGAAATGAGACGGGGCAAAGTGAGCTCATTCAAAGATGAGATTTCAGGAATAAGGTTGCTAAGAGGAAGCTGACACAGAGACAAACTGCTTTTCCCAAAAGGAATGAGGAGCTCTTGGAACTGTCAACAGATGGCTCATCCCAGCCACTGCAGGCACCAGCCTTAGGAAGAGCTCCAGTGTGAGACGGGTACCTGCTCTCCTCAGAGACAAGCCAGAGGCTTTAGAATGGGAAAACTAAAGAAATGAGCCAATTTTTGGCAGTGTTTACCAGGGACAAGCACTGCAGCAAAACCTAGATGTTGTTTATTAAAAAAAGATCTGGGGCCTGAGTTACCTCATTGAAAGTAAACAAAAAGAATAAATCCAAACCCAAATCTGATTTAGTGGATGAAAAAGATCAGTCCATTAAAGTTTATTCCCTGGGTCCAATGCAGTGAGGGTCATTCCATGGGGAAGACCGGAACAGGACTGAGCTCACAGCCAGGTGCCCCCACATTTCTGTCTGTCTCTGAGGTGGCACATCTCCGGGTGCCACATGTCCAGAAGTGCCTCACAGAGCTGTCACCTCCACCACAGTGTCCCCAGGGCCGGGGCTGCCCTCGTCACTCCCAGCCTTCTCCTCAAACACCCTCCGCAGAGCCGCTCTGACGGAGCGCTGGAAGCGGCGCCGCCGGCAGCTCCCCACCACCACGTACATCACCGGGTTGAGGGTGCAGTTCAGCAGGGCCAGCACCAAAGAGGGCTCTTCTGGGAATAAATGCCCGGAAGCAGGGAGACTGATGAAAACCTCCATGCAGAAAGGGATGCCCAAGGCGAAGAACAGCAGCACGTTGAGCAGGATGGCCACAAAGAGCCTCCCTGGCTGCCGCCTCCGGGAGCCACAGCGCAGCTTGAGGAACAGGAACAGGTTGGAAACCAACATCATGAGGGAGAAAACCACGGAGATGGCGAGGACTACACCTGCAAGGATGGTCTCAGAGTCCTCAGTGTAGGTGTAGGTGAGGTAGAGGGAGGAGACCAAGAGCCCTGCCAGGGCCCAGAGGGCCGCGCTGACAGCGCCCGAGAGGTGCCGGGGGCGGTGGCAGCGGTACCAGATGGGGCAGAGGATGGAGATGCAGCGCTCCACGCTGAGGGCTGCCAGCAGCCCCAGGCTGCTCAGGTCAAACAGGTGGCACAGGAAGCCAAGGACAAACACAAAATGCTGATACTGGTGAATGAAAGGCAACAAAGACGTGCAAAATGCCGCTAAGGTCAGAAAAGCCAACAGGAGCAGGAGAAACAGGAGGAGCAGGGAGAAGTCAGCAACAGCCAGATTTAGGATGTAGACAGTGAACGAGCTCTGCTTTGTGTGGAAGCCCAGGAACCACATGACCACCCCATTCCCTGCCAGCCCACAGAGTGAAATCCCCAGGCACACCCCTGCAAAGGCAATCAGGCTGGAGGGAATGCTGGAGCATCGTTCTGTGATAAATTCCTCCCAGTCCAGAGAGCCATAAAGTGTATCATTGATGGTGAAGTTTGTTGTGCCGTTCTCCTCCATGGTGAAGGATCCTGCTCCCAGCAGCTGCCTTCTCCCTTTCCCACCACCTCCTAGGGAGAGATGGGGAACCAGAGGGAAATAAGGGACATCAGCATTCCCAGCACTTCCCATCTGCCCACACAGCCCCATGCCAGCCCCGGGAAGATCTCCCACCCCTGCAGGGCCCAGGACAGGCTCCCACCCCTCCAGCCCTGACCCTGGACAGGAGGCATCTCCCACCACTCCATCCCTGGACTCCTACCTCCAGCAGGAGCAACGCTGTCACAGCAGCACCAGGAGAAAGGACTTGGGATGGCTGCTGGAACCACTGGCTGTGCTGCAGCCTCATCCCTCGTGCCTGGGTGCAGCCCTTGGCCCAGAGATCACATCCCATGGCCAGAGCCTCCTCTCACAATCTCCCCAAATCAGTGACAGCTTCCCCTCACATGTCCCAGGGACAGAGATCTTGTCAGGAGGAGGTGGCCATGTCACTTGTCTCCTCCCCCCCAGTTCTGCATGAGGAGCTGCTGATCTGTTATGATCCCATTAATGCCGGCTCTTGGACTTGAGAATTTTAAACATCATTTACTAGATCTAAACCAATGAAAATGAGAGGACAGCACAGGTAATATCATGTCCCTTCAGGTGCTGGGAATCCTGGGTGAAAACCTTCCTCTGATGAGGACAGATCCTGTCCATGGAACGGGTGCTCCACTCTGATCCATTTGGCCATTGCAGGGTTTTCTGAACCCCTCAGAAATTCCAAACCTCATGAGATGCCAACAGAGCCCCTGAGCAGCAGTCATGGGGATGAGCATTGTCCCTGTGTCCACGTGCTGTGGGAAATCCCCAGTGCCCAGACACGGGACTGCACGAGGGCTTTGCCCACAGCCTCAAATCCCATCCTGTCCAATCTCAATCATCAGCCCAATCGCCCCTGCTGGGCATGTGTCTCCTCAGAGATTAGGTTTGTGGGGTGCACAGTGCTGCCAAAGCACTCTTGTCTCCAAGTGGTTCCTGCCACACAACCTCAGCCTTTCACAGCTCGGGGACTGGCATTTTACTGCTTATTTTCTGCCCCTCTTTCATGTGTTTTCCATCTCCTTTGGAGCTGTATCCTGTGCTTGGCATCCACAGGATGATGGATATGTTAATGCACAAGGTCCATGTGCTCTCTAGAGTGTCCAGCTGGAGCTTCAGGATTTGGAGTGAGAGGAAGATTTGAAACAAGGAGAGAGCTTAGGCTCAGCGTCCATCCATAAGAGGGAGATGGAAAAAGGTGCAACTCCTGGAAGTTTCTCCCAGAAGGAAGCTGGAAGAAGACTTTGAGCAAGAGTTACATGTCACAAGGGGCACTGAGCAACTTGTGCTGTTGCATGTCTGCACATCAGTGATTTCTCACTCCTGAAGATCTCTGGCCCATCTTTCTCACCCGTCTGTCATCCTCCATCCCTGGGAATGATTTATATCCCCTTCTGCATTGATGGATGGACCACCTGGCACACACAGTGAATGCCATAAGCCCCTTGCCTGGTGGGATGACACTGGAGAGTGGCAGAGGAAGGGGGAGATGTGGCCACCTCCTCCTGACAAGATCTCTGTCCCTGGGCCATGTGAGGGGAAGCTGGGAGATGTGGGGAGATTGTGAGAGGAGGCTCTGGCCATGGGATGTGATCTCTGGGCCAAGGGCTACACCCAGGCACGAGGGATGAGGCTGAAGCACAGCCAGTGGTTCCAGCAGCCATCCCAAATCCTTTCTCCTGGTGCTGCTGTGACAACGTTGTTCCTGCTGGAGGTAGGAGTCCAGGGATGGAGTGGTGGGAGATGCCTCCTGTCCAGGGTCAGGGCTGGAGGGGTGGGAGCCTGTCCTGGGCCCTGCAGGGGTGGGAGATCTTCCCGGGGCTGGCGTGGGGCTGCGTGGGCAGATGGGAAGTGCTGGGAATGCTGATGTCCCTTATTTCCCTCTGGTTCCCCATCTCTCCCTAGGAGGTGGTGGGAAAGGGAGAAGGGAGCTGCTGGGAGCAGGATCCTTCACCATGGAGGAGAACGGCACAACAAACTTCACCATCAATGATACACTTTATGGCTCTCTGGACTGGGAGGAATTTATCACAGAACGATGCTCCAGCATTCCCTCCAGCCTGATTGCCTTTGCAGGGGTGTGCCTGGGGCTTTCACTCTGTGGGCTGGCGGGGAATGGGGTGGTCATGTGGTTCCTGGGCTTCCACACAAAGCAGAGCCCGTTCACTGTCTACATCCTAAATCTGGCTGTTGCTGACTTCTCCCTGCTCCCCCTGTTTCTCCTGCTCCTGTTGGCTTTTCTGACCTTAGCGGCATTTTGCACATCTTTGTTGCCTTTCATTCACCAGTATCAGCATTTCGTGTTTGTCCTTGGCTTCCCATGCCACCTGTTTGACCTGAGCAGCCTGGGGCTGCTGGCAGCCCTCAGCGTGGAGCGCTGCATCTCCATCCTCTGCCCCATCTGGTACCGCTGCCACCGCCCCCGGCACCTCTCGGGCGCTGTCAGCGCGGCCCTCTGGGCCCTGGCAGGGCTCTTGGTCTCCTCCCTCTACCTCACCTACACCTACACTGAGGACTCTGAGACCATCCTTGCAGGTGTAGTCCTCGCCATCTCCGTGGTTTTCTCCCTCATGATGTTGGTTTCCAACCTGTTCCTGTTCCTCAAGCTGCGCTGTGGCTCCCGGAGGCGGCAGCCAGGGAGGCTCTTTGTGGCCATCCTGCTCAACGTGCTGCTGTTCTTCGCCTTGGGCATCCCTTTCTGCATGGAGGTTTTCATCAGTCTCCCTGCTTCCGGGCATTTATTCCCAGAAGAGCCCTCTTTGGTGCTGGCCCTGCTGAACTGCACCCTCAACCCGGTGATGTACGTGCTGGTGGGGAGCTGCCGGCGGCGCTGCTTCCAGCGCTCCGTCAGAGCGGCTCTGCGGAGGGTGTTTGAGGAGAAGGCTGGGAGTGACGAGGGCAGCCACGGCCCTGGGGACACTGTGGTGGAGGTGACAGCTCTGTGAGGCACTTCTGGACATGTGGCACCCGGAGATGTGCCACCTCCGAGACAGAAGTATGGAGACAAGAGCAGCCAGGCTCAGTCCTGTTCCTTACATGTATTCTCCATGGAACAACCCTCATTGCCCCATCCATAGGGAATAAACTCTGTTGATGAAGGATAGATTTCAAAAATGGGCAGAGCAAGGGATGCTGGGGTGCTGCTGGTGGGATTTGGGGTGTAGGGGTAAGAGATGGGTGAAAGTTACAATTTGGGGAAAAGAGAGAGAGAAAAAAAGAGAGAGGGAAAAAAAGAGAGAGAGAAAGAGAGAGAAAAATAGAGAAAATGGGAGAAGGGGCGAGAGAGAGAGAGAGAAAATGAAAAAGAAAGGAAAAAAAAGATGAACACAAAAAAGAAAAAGAGAAACTGAACAAGAGAATGAATGGGGGAGAAACAGAGAAAGAAAGAATGAAAGAAAATAAGAAAGTGAAAAATAAAAATTGAGAATGACAAGGGATTTGCTTGGACAGGAGAGATGAAGAAAGATATCCCTAGTGTGCTAAATCCCCATAAATAGTTGAGTCTGTCACACAGGGGCTGGTCCTGCTCCCTTTGGAATCATTGGAGGAAATGTTATTCACCGAAGTACAGCAGTGTTACACCAAACCAAAACCCACCTGGGATTAGCTGTTATAAAATAAACTTGGCTTTTCTGTTCTTTTTCAGTAGACACTGACCGGAAGGTTCTTCCTGTGCCTTAAATAAACAAATTATTTATCCGACTTTATATTTGTTATGCTTTTATCAGCTGATAATTCAGATAACAACAAAAACAACTACCACAACATCTTTAATACAATTTTTACCCCTTTGGAAAAAAATAAACAGCAACAAAAAAGAGACTTCTGGTCTTTTTAACAATACAAATATGTTTTGTTTGTCCCAATGATAAAATCATTTGAGATATCAAAAAGAGAAGATTTTGAACATGATTTTGTGAGCTTTTTCAAAGAAAATTACCCACATTGATGCCTTGTAACAATTTTGATTAAAAGAATAAATGTTCGGTAGTCTGATAGCACAAATAATCCCATTTTGCCCCTCAAAGGATTTGGTTTAGAGAATAATTTGCAAGTCACGTTCTGTTTCCTGTATTTTTCCCACTATCATTTGGTGAGTTTCTACTGGAAAAGGAGATGTAAAAGCCATGGATTCTGATCTGTCCTTTTAAAGGAAGAAATAACAATTCAGTGCATGATGTAGATAAATGCAGAGATTCTGCCAAGGGCTGGAGGAAATTAAAATAACATGCAACAATAGAATAATATAAAATAATAATCTCCACTCATGTATTTCTTTGAAATACAAGACAAGGGAGGGTGAAACTCTGTGAATAAATTTTTAAAGCAAGTTGGAAGGAACTGGAGCCCTTTTCTGCTCTGTGGTATGGAAACATCCCTGGTTCAGCCAAGAAATGGACTTGGTGGATGTGAATCTTTTCAGTCCTTGAAATGCTCACATTAGGAAGCCCAGAATGGCTCTGTGAGCCACAAAAGGCTCTGTGTGTGTGCTCAGACATGGGAATTCTCAATTAAGAGGGATAGATGGATTCTCCTTCCAGGAATTTTATGTCTGATTCCAACAGGAGGATTCTTGGTCCTACTATCATTTTCAGAGATCTGAGTGAAAAGCAACACTGAGAATTCATGAGTTTATGAATGATAAGGATTTATCGGGAGCAGGAATTCTTTGATGAAATTCAGACACCAAGACACTTCAACCTTATCAAATGAATATTATTTAATAGTCACTGGAAAGAAACAGGAACTTTTAACGTGTCCTAAACACAGGTCAGGTAAATCCTGTGGTCCAGGTGCTTTATGTGCCATGGATGGGGACTTAAAATCATGACCTAAAATATCTACAAAGAAGGTACTGAGGGTCAGGTGAGATCAACCTTCCCCAGTACCTCGGAGTTCTTCAGTTCTGCCGAGACACTCCAGGCAGGATTTTAGGAGGACATGGTGATGGTGTCCCGGGTTTCCCGCTCGTCTCTGTCATCTGCTGAGTCTTGGAAGGCCCTCTGGAATGCCTGCCTGAGGGTGAGCCTGAATTTCCGATCCCTGTAGCTTCCCACCAGGAAGTAAATGACGGGGTCGAGGGTGCTGTTGACGCAGGACAGCACAAAGCCAATCTCCGGGGAATACAGGAACTTGTGGCCCAGGAAGTCCAGAAGGATGAGGATGCTGAGGGGCACGGCAAAGATGAGGAAGAGGAGGATGGTGAGCATGATGACGGTGAAGAGCCGGCCCGTTTGGAAGGTTTGGGAGCTGCACTTGACGCGCAGGAAGAGGGTGAGGCTGAAGAGCAGCATGAGGGGCGCGCAGACGAGGAAATCCAAGGCCCCGATGGCGATGAGCAGGCGCTGGCAGACCCTGGGAGAGGGGCGGACGGTGCACAGGACATAGCCCAGAGCGTTCAGGAGCAGGGACAGGGCCCAGAGCAGGCCGGACACCACGGCAGACAGGCGCCGCGGGCGGTGTGTCCGGCACCAGATGGGCGACAGCACGGACAGGCAGCGCTCAATGCTGATGGCGGTCAGCAGGTACAGGCCCGTGCCGTACATGAAGAGGTCCAGGAAGAGGAATATCCCAAACTGCACCCCCACGTTGAACTGCATCAGGTACTGCACGGTCTCCACGGCGATGCACAGCAGGTACCCAAAGTCGGCGGCCGCCAGGTTCAGGATGTAGACGCTGAAGTGGTTCCTGCGGATGCGGAAGCCCAGGTACCACAGGACCAGGCCGTTCCCCACCATGCCACAGGCAGCACTCAGCAGGCAGAAGCTCTCCATGAACTTGAGGACAGCGTAGGAGGGCTCTGGGTGTCCCACAGCCCCGCTCTGGTTGCTCCCAGGAGCCTGGGTGGTGGTGGTTGGAAGGAGGATTGGTGTGGTTGGAAGGAGGATTGGTGTGGCTGAGGGTCTCATCATGGCTGATTCAGACCTGGGAGCAGAGAGGGGAGAGGTGGTGACTCCAGGGTGACTTTTGTAGAGGGGTTCCTTGGTTTGTTCCCAGGCTTTGTAGCTTGAACTTGATTTAATGGAAACTCAAACTAATTTGGCTTGGAAGGGCCCAAGAACCTGGAGTAACAGGACAAAGGGTAAAGGCTTCCCACCACTGCCAGAAGGTGGGTTTAGATGGGATATTGGGAATAAATTCTTCCCTGGAAGGGTGGTGAGGCTCTGGCACAGATTGTACAGAGAAACTGTGGCTGCCCCATCCCTGGAGGTATCCAAACCCAGGCTGGAGCAAACTGGGATAGTGGAAGGTGTCCCTACCCATTGCAGGGGGTTGGAACTGGATGATCTTTAAGGTCCCTTCCAACCTAAACCACTCTGGAATTCTGTGATTCCATGAGAACAACTGATAGTTTTTTATATTGATGAGTTATTTCTGTTTTAATAAAGTGCCACTTGATGTGGTTCTCCTGGGTCCCATGTACAGTAACAAATAAACATTTTGATCTGGCAGAGCCCTCAGCTTCTCCCTCAGAAACTGCAAGAACCACACGTAAGGAACCACAGATGATCTCGTCCTCACAGGACATGGGAGTTGTGTCTCTGAAAACTTTTCCACACCATTCCATGAGTTAGGTCACTGTTTCCTTCCCCTTTGTACTGAGATCTGATTGAGAATCTTGGGGGTAAAAAAAAAATTTGGTTTAACAACTTTTTTTTGGTCTGATGAGAACAACTACAATGGTTCTTCTGCTGTCTCCCAACCAGCTGTCAATTTGGACATGGAAGGCAGAGAAGTTAAAAAGAGGAGGGGAACAAAAACTGGGGTTTTCTGGGAAGATGTGAATCACTGAACCATGCAGCCATCATGAATCCTCTGTTCTCTCTCTGTGGTGCAGCAGCACACACGGAGACAGACTTCCAAAAGCACCTGGAATGTGACAGACTGAACCACTGCTGTTCCCTCCCAGCATCCCAGGCACCCTGACCCCATGGACAGAGGGAAAAGGAGTGTGTGGTGCAGGGAATTTCCAGGCCAGGTTGGATGGGGCTTGGAGCAGCCTGGGCTGGGGGAAGGTGTCCCTGCCCACAGTGAAGGGTGGGACTGGATGAGCTTTAAGGTCCCTTTCAACCCAAATTATTTGAGGATTCCAGGATTTCCTTCAGGGTTGATTGAAACCAGGGAACTTCTGGCACTGCAGAGCTGGATGATCACATCCTCAGCTCTTACAGCACCTTGAGCACTTCTAACAGGAAGACTCTGAGGAGCAGCCCTGTGGCTGTTTCTCCCTCACAACCTGCTACAGGGGCGCCCACAAATGATCACATGTTCACAGAAATTAGCAGAAACAGCCTCAAGGTTCTGCACAGCTTTTCTGCTGTGAGAACAAACAGAGGAAGGCTCGGTGGTTAACTGGTTTCCTGGCTCCTCTGTAACCAAGTTTCCACTTGATCTGAAGAGGGTGTGAACATTTGGGTGTCATCTCAGCTCCGTCTCAGCCCTGCAACCTCCACAGGTGAATCTCTCTCCACTGGGATTCAGGGAATGACAGGTGATTATTTCCCCGTGTTAAATGGCTTTGTGCCATTGCTCATGTCATAGGATCATGGAATGGTTTGGGTTGGGAGGGATCTTAAAGCTCATCTTGTTCCAACCCCCTGCCACAGCCAGGGACACCTTCCACAGACCAGGTTGCTCCAAATCCCTGCCAACCTGGCCTTGGACGCTTGCAGGGATAAGGCAGCCACAGCTCCTCTGGGTAGCCTGTGCCTCACCACCCTCACAGAGAAGAATTTCTTCCCAAAATCTAATTCAAATCCACCATCTTCCAGTATAAAACAATTCCCCCTTGTCCTGTCACTCCAGGCCTTCTCCAAAGTCCCTCTCCAGCTGTCTTGGAGCATCTTTAGGCACTGGAAGGAGCTCTATGTGCATAAAGACTGCCAGGAACAGAAATGGCTGCAATGGGTAAATGACAAAACATCAATAGTTTGGCCTTCTGTTGTAATGGAAGTGATGACATCCTTCTCTGACTTCTGCAGACCATGGAGAAGAACACTGCAAAAGTCACTCATCGTTCTCATTTATTTATCATATTCCCTTGGAAAGACTGCATTCCTGTCTCCAAGACACATTCAAGACCTGATTCTACTTCCTTATGTCACTAATAAGTGAAAGCTCTCCTCAAACAGCAGCAGCCTGAGTCCAGGTGTCTTTTTCTCCCTGGAGATTAAACATCCTCCCTGTGGTTTGCCTGCAAATCCTGCCTGCAGCTCCTGAGGCAGAACAACCCTGACCCCATGAGTTCTGTCTCACACTATGGACAGAAAGTTATGCTGCTGTAATGCCAGGTCTCTGAGTAATGACTTTTTACATGACAGAGGTGCATTTAGAGCAGCTCAAGAGCGCTTGTACAGGGAAAAGAGTCCCTGGAATGAAGCTTTCCTTATATTGAAAATTATCATATTATATCCTTATATTGATGATTATCATCAATTCCTGACCTACAGCAAATTTCTGTCCAGTAAAGCAAGTAAATATTTGATCTTTTTTCCTCCATTGTTTTTGTTTCTCCTGCCTTCCCAAAGCCTGACAGAAACCACCAGAGCTCAAAGCTCTGTTCGGGTAGCTGGAACAGCAGGGATGTCCCGGCAGGGCAGGGCAGTGCAGGGATACAGTGAAGCGAAAATCCCCATAGCAGCACAAAATGAAAAAGCTGCAGAGGTGGGACAGGGCCGGCCCAGCAGGGCAGAGGAGGCAGCTCAGAATTCCTGGGCACCCAAGCAGATGATGGTAGAGTTCCCAGGACCGGATTTGGAGGTGACAGTGAACTCCTCCCGCAGCAAGCAGCAGCCTGGCTGTCCTCTCTCCAATGCCCAGAGCAAGAGAGCGAAGCTGCCCCAGCCGTGTCCTTTTCCTGCCCCAAAACTCGGGTTATCTCCCCCCTCTGAGAGAAACTCCAAGAGACAAAAAAAAGTGTAGCCAGGTGCTACAACTCCTCTCCTTTGGCCCCTTTGTTCTGCTTGAGTACCTTAAACTAGCCAGTAGGTAGATTCCAAGCAACTTATGGGAAAAAATCTAAAAGTAAAAAAGAAACAAATCTAACACCCAAGAGGGTAGAACCTTGTCATGCCCCCTTTTTTTTTTTCAGTTAGGGGACTTCCACAGGGTACTCAAAGCTCTAAATATTGTGGGAAGTGAGAAATGAGCCATTTTTTGACATTGTTCACCAGGGACAGGCTCTGTAGCCAAGCTCAGATGTTGTTTATTCAACAAATGTTGGGTTTGGAGTTACCACATTGGAAACAAACTAGAGACATAAATGCAAATTTAATTTTAGGGGTAGTAACAAAAAGACAAAGACGAGTAGAAGATGGATTTTGGATGAAGCTGCTGTGCAGAGTCGCTGTTCAGCTCCTCCTGAGGGTGCCCAGGCTGAGGATGGAGGTGCTCCAGGGCTTCCTTGGACTTGGATGCTGGGGAAGCAGAGGATGGCCCCATTCTGCAGAACAGCAGCATAACCCCCTAATTCCTGAGAAATTAAATGGTCCAAGCTTCTGGGGATGTGAATTTCCAGATTCCATGTCCTTCTTGGTCACAGGCACAAGGGTTCAGTCGAGTTCACCATCCACCCTGCACTTCACTCAGAACGATTGAATTCTGGAGTTCAAGAATGTGACAAATTCCCACTGAAAGAATGAGGGAATGTTGCTGTCCCTCCCCAGCTCTGCAGCCCCACCTGGTGTCTCTTCCCATCAGCTGGGAATGCAGGGCCGGCTGTGCCAGACAGAAGGGGAAGGATGCTCCCTGTGATCCCAACCCCTCTCCTGCCATCCAGAGGCACAAGCCCCGCAGGGATTTGGGAAATCACAGCCACCCCGTGTGCTGGGTGTGTCCCAGGGGCTTAAGGTGTCACATTCTCTGCAGGCAAGAGATCCCTGAAAACACCATGAAACTCATCTGCATTGCCAAAGGACATGGAGTTCATTCCCTGGGGCCAAGGCAATGAGGGTCATTCCATGGGGAATAGAGCTGGGGAACAGAACTGAGCCCAGCTGCTCTGCTTGGAGCCATGTGCATCCAGGAGGGAGGAGGAAAGCCATGCTCCAATGTGCTCCCTGCAGAGCATCCCTCAAAAATCCCCCAAGGCAATGCCTCTGCTCCCTTTTCCTGCAGGGATACACCACCCGAGGGAGGGGGATCCTGTGGATATGGATTAGTCAGATGTCTCAAGGAAACCCTCAGGCACTCTGCCAGGGTTCTTCAGCAGAGCAGTGGAAGGGATCACCAGGCTCAGACCCCTGTGTCCTTGGGGGCATCATCGCTGTGGTCAATTTTTTCTTTCTGCTCATCAAAGACTCTCTGGAGGGAGAGCCGGAGGGAGCTCAGGGCGCAGGGGCTCCAGCACCTCCCTGCCAAGAAGTAGATGGAGGGTTTGATGCTGCTGTGGATGCAGTTGAGCAGGAAAACAACCTGGGAAGACACAACGATATAACCGAGGTCCTGCAGGATATTGCAGATGCTGAAAAGGAGAATGAAGAGCACAATGAGGAAGACAACAATGTCATGCTTCTCCGGTTGCTGCTTCTTGGAGTCCCACATGGCCTTAATGATGTCGATTGTGCTGGGAATGATCACGGGTGCAGCAAAGAGGAGCAGGATGACGGCGTAGACAGAGATGAGAGCTGCCCGGCACTGCTGCTGCTGGTGTCATGGGCACAGGTTTGTCACTGCAGGAATGAAGGTTAAGAGGGCAAAGAATGCCCAGTATTGGACACTGTACACCAACCACGACAGACGCTTGGAAAGTTGACAGAGGCGGCAGACGCTTTACGTATCCACTATGATGCTGCTGCGGATCAGCCGGAACAGTGCCCAGTAGCAGGAGACCACTGAGAGCTGGAAAAGGAAACCCAAGTACAGCAGGGGCACGATAGGAGAGCAGGACACTTCCTCCATCAGGAAGAGGAGGGTGGAGGGGAATGTGAGGAGCAGGAGAAGGAAGTCAGCTAAAGCCAGGTCAAAGATGCCAGTGTTACGTTGTTTCAGCCTGAGGAGGCCGAGGACAGCCCTGTTCCCAACCAGCCCACAGAGGCTGATGAGCAGTGTCACACTGTGGATGACCACGTTGGTGACATCTGTCGCACACAGATCGTCCCCTTCAGTGGGTGAGGCAGGAGATGGGGACACGGTGGTCACCTCCATGGATGGACGCTGGGCAGGCAGTGGGATGTGGCCCCTGGCTGTGGTCAGAGTGGATGGGGAGTCAGTGCTTGGAGAATCCCGGGATGGACCATGCGGCTCCTGTGCAGCTGCCTGCAGTGGGAAGGATTGAGTGGGGAGGAGTGAGATGTGCAGGGGAGGAGGGCAGTGGAAATAGTGGGGTGGGAGAGGGAGGTGGGAGGGTTGGGATGTTGGGCAGGGGATGCGGAAGGGAAGCGCAGGGCAGAGGAGGGGGGAGCTGGGGAGGGCACTGCGGTCAGCAGGAGAGGGTGGCAGGAAGAGAGCAGCTGCTGGAGGAGAGGGAGGTGGGGTAGGGAGGAGGGAAAACATTCCACTGACCTGTTCCCAGTGGGGCAGCAGGAGGCAAAGGGGGTCTGTGCTGATCAGTGGTGTTTCCAGGCACCTCGTGTTCCTTTGGGATCACTATCCTAAAGCGGCTCCTCACAGGTCAGTAACGTTAAGGAGAAAGTGCAGAGTTCACCAACAGCTCCCCACTCCCTTCACGCTGGCTGCTCCTCCCATGCCCGATCCTGGTGTTGTTTCCGAAGACTCAGCGCAGGCATGAGGTAGTTGGAAGCGGTTTAGAAATTTGGCTCCATTGGAATTCCACAGCCTCCGGGTTTTGGAACTTGACTCTGTTATTTCCCCCTTACAAATCAAGTGGTCTTTTTCTTTCTTGTGAAAAAAGACGCCTCGCATTTTAGAATTTTTAAAAGTTTATTAAACTGTAACAGGGGACAAAATAAAGTAAAAGGATCTATGCTGGGCGCTCAACCGCAACCGAAGCCATGGCCAGACACAACCCGCCCACAACAGTACCCAGCCTCAGATACCCTTGGTAACCCAAGCCCACATTCACACATTTGCCACTCTTCCCACACAGCTCCTCTTCCGTCCCGCCTTCCCGGAGCTTGTACCGTCCTTCTTTATGCCTTCGACTCCCCGCAGTGGTCCCAGATCAGCATTGCAGCTTTCAACATGAACACAAGACTCATATGAGAAATGCTCCAAACCTTAACAGAGCTCCTTTTAACATTATAACACACACAGAATATTCGTTCAACATTTGTGAGAGCCAATCACCGTGCCACCTGTTTATAACATTTGTGGATTGCTCTTCATTTCCCCCTAAGCAGAAACTCTCCTTCCCAGGAGAGTGTCCCATTCTTCAACTCCCTTCCCCAGAAACCTGACAGGTTTCTCCCATTCCCCGCTTCTCTTCCCTCAGGAGTCACTGTCCCTCCAGCAGCAGTGGGCTGCTGGTGCTGCTGGTGGCACTGCAATGCTGGCAGTGCTGGCAGTGCTGCTGAAGCTCCTGGCTGCTGGTCACAAACAACTCCCGTGCTGGGAAGAGCTCCAGCTCCAGAATCCTTGCCCCACCTGCCCCCGCTGGGCTCGATG
>JAJEOU010002089.1:0-11841 GCA_021534815.1 Acrocephalus arundinaceus | reverse complement strand
CTCTCAAAGCTGACACACCAGTGTCCCACAGAGAGCATCCTTACTACGTTATGCATGTGAGATCACACACTGACCTTCCTGGTTTCAGCACAGAGGGTAACCACAGAGCAGATGCCCCAGCTGCTCCTGTGCAGCTGGGTGGCCAACCTAACATTTTCCAGCAGGCCAAACTCAGCCATCAGCAATTCCATCAGAATGTCCCAGGCCTGGTGCACCAATTCCACCTAAGGCGGGACCAAGCCAAGGCAATCATAGACACATGCCCAAGCTGCCAAAAGTTTTCCTTACCCTTGCTGGGATCAGGGGTCAACCCCAGAGGGCTTGGCAGTTGTGAGCTGTGGCAGACAGATGTCACACACATTCCCGAGTTTGGAAGGTTCAAATATGTTCATGTGTCAGTTGATACCTTCTCTGGTGCTGTTTATGCCTCAGCCCACACAGGGGAGAAGACCAGAGATGCACAGAAACACCTTGGGCAGGCCTTCTCCACGCTGGGGATCCACAAAGAGATCAAACCTGATCATGGTCGAGCTTATGTTTCCAAGGAATTGGATGGTTTTCTGCAAGAGTGGGGGGGTGAAACAGAACAAGGGGATCCCGTCCTCCCCCACTGGCCAGGCAGTGATAGAAAGAAATCACCAGACATTGAAGAAGACCTTGGGACAGCAGAGAGGAGATGTCAGGGTAAACAGTCCACAACATCGACTTGGTAAGGCTCTGTTTACCATGAACTTCCTTAACTGTTCATTGGAAAACCTTAATCCACCTGTAGCTGGGCACTTCAGTCAAAATCATTGGTTGAAGTTTGAGGAGAAACCACTGGTCCTGGTGAAGGACCCTGAGACTTAGAAGGTCCAGGGACCTTTTGATTTGGTCACTTGGGGGCGAGGATACGCCTGCATATCCACCCCCACAGGTTTGAAATGGGTTACACAAAAATGGGTCAAACCCTATGTTCCACCCAGGGAAAAGAAGGCCCAGAATGTGGCCCCAATTCCACCTTCCTGACCCGATGACGTGGCAATTGCTGCTTCTAGGCAATGGTGCAAAGGAAGTGGGGAACCCAAACCCCGTGTTATCCCTAACTCAGTGCCCTAAATAGATTGTGTTAAACTGTGCTTACCTGTGTATGTTATTTTTAGATATCTTTTAAGAGCATCCTCCTGACCCCCAAGATGAGGCCAGAACTCCTGTGTTTGCTGTTGCTTCTGACTCAGTCAGTAGGACAGGGTCATGAATGTGAGGACACTCAAGGGATACACTGCTTCAATCTATCCAGCAAAATCGAGAGCATCCAGAACTCCATCCAGAAAATGAAAGGCATGATGGAAGAAATCAAGTGAGGAGCAGGAGACTGGCTGGAGAGCATCTTTAAAGAGCAAGGGTTGCCAGGGGGAATGTCATCATTTGTAAAGGATGTCTGACTGGCTGTTCTGGTTGTCATTTTAATTTACACAGCCTTTAGGACTCTCAAAGGAGTCATTACAAGGTGTACTAAGGAAAAAACTGCCCCTTCCAATGTAACAGTGGTTGCTGTGGAGAGATGGTGGAAGAGACCGGAGAGAGCAGTTTTAGGAGTTTGTCTCCTCCCTCCTTCCATTCAAAATAAAATAGAAAAAAGGGAGATGTGGTGGTGGGGTTTTGAGAGGTTTGGTAAGTTATGGTTTGCTCCTGTTACCCCCCACCCCCTGGTGCCTGTTGTCTGGTTTACCGCAGATTTTCCCCTCCCCCATCCCTTTGTCCCCTTTCCTGACCCTGCCCTGTGTTAACCTGGGGCCAATCACCCACCTTCCCCACCCCTCTGCCCCCTGGTTTAAATGTTAAGCACAGGACCCTCCTCGCTCTCTCTCTCCTGTAACACCTGGAGGAATAAAGACCTCTGTAAGTGTCTTGGTTTTGAAAGAAGACAGGTATCTGCTAAAGAGAGGCAGGTCCTCTCTTGGAATGGATAATTCAAATCCCCTTCCCTCAAATTATTATAATTTAGAAAATTAAAACGGCTCTCGGACAGAGCTATGGGGATAGGAATAGGAATAACAGTTCTTTACTTATAGGTATAACAGGGCAAACAAACAACAACAACTACAGCAATTAATAGCGAAAACAGAACTAGAGACTTTGATAGAGCTTAGTTTCACAAAAAACTTGAGGCAGTCTAGTCCCTGGGGACTCTAAAAAAAGTACTAAGCTGGAACAGTAAGAGATCCTGGGCTAGTAGATGAGATGAAATTCGAAGCTCTGTCGGTGGTCACTGGAGGGCAGGGATGTCTGGCAGGGAGGCCAGTGCGGGCCCGCGGTGCAGAGCAGCTTTAAAACAGCGCTGAGGCAGTGAGACAGGGCTGAGACAGCTCCAGCAGGGCAGCAATGGCAGCCTCGTCTTCTCTTGATGCAGACTACAATAAAAGTGAAGCTGCTCCTTAGCCCCCGTCTTTCTTCACCCCCCCCGCCCCCGCCCCCCCTCCCGGAAGAAACTTTCAGAGACAAAGGATGTAGCTAAGGGCCAGTCTCCATGCTTTGTTTCACCTAAGCACTGATAAGTACCTGGCAATTAGATGCCTTGCAACTCTTGGGAAAAAATTCTATAGGTAAAAAAAAAATAAACAAGTCTAATCCCCAACAGCAGTCCCTCCTTGCAGGGCACTCCCTGGGACTGAAGTGGAAGATGCATCAATGGCTCACAGAGAGGAGAAAGGAAATCTGGAGACTCTGCTCTTGTGCATCGCAAATTTTATTGGAAAAGAGAAAACATTTGCTATTTTGACCTGCTTCCTAGAGTTTATCTTCATGTATGGAATTCTAAATTCTTCTTCGTATGTTCCTAATTATCCCTATTTTGCTTCTTTCTTTCTTCTACGTATTTTCACATTCTACCTAATATTGCTCTTCTTCTCCTAGGGATTTAAAATTTATTACTCCTATTCCTATTTTTCTTCTATAGCTTTTTAAAATTCTTATTCCTCTTCTTCTATGGGTTTTTGAATTCTAATTCCTATTCCTCTTCTTCTTCTATGTATTGCTAAAATCCTATTCCTATCACTACCCTTCTTCTTCTATGGAACTTTAAGGAAATCTAAATCCTCAGCGTCTTTGTCATTGTCTTCACCTTCTTAATCTCCATCTTCTCCATTGTCTTTGCCATCTTGGTCTTCATTGTCTTCATCTTTGTCTTTGTCGTTGTTGTCTTCATGTCTGTCATCTTTGTCGTTGTCTTCATGATGTCTCTGCCATCTCCGTCATTGCCATGTTCCTGTTCCCGTTCCTGTTGGTTCCCTGATGCCGTCGTTCAGGCTCCCGTGGGTGCCGCAGCCAGACAGGGAGGGCGGCTGTGCAGCAATGGCTGCTGTTGGTGCCATGCCTGTGCTACTCCTCGGGCTGCGGCACCAGGCAGGAACACCGGAACAGGCCCCGCAGCGCCCGCAGCACCCACCTGAAGTGAGAGGGACGTTTGCTGGGGGCACACGGCTGCCCATGGAAGGCCTGGGTGGGAGAAGAGTGCTCCTCCACCAGGGATTGTCCTGGCAGGGGGGCAGGCCAGGCACAGAGCAGGCCTGGGCTGCACGGCTCCGGGGCCTGCTCCTCAACCCAGGCTTCCCGAGGGACGGGCACCGGGAGCCTGTCCGCCGCAAGAAGTCTCCATTTCTGCTCCTTGTCTTCTTCTGGCAGCAGCTCCAGGACACTCAACTCATCCCACTCGTCCTCCTGTGGGGCCAAGGACTTCATCCAGCTGCTGGAGTTGTACCTGACTCCCCAGGGGTTCTGCAACGGCGCTGGGTTGTTGTCATCTTCCCAGCTGGAGAGCACCCAGGATGCGTGACTGTTCCCTCGGGACACGTGGTGACCAAAGGACGTTTCCTCTTGGGAAGGGGCTTGGCCAATGTGTTCTTCCCAGTCAGAGACCTCTTCACAGCTGTTGAGGTTTCCCTGGGACAGCTCCTGCTCCACGTTCTCCTGCCAGTCTGAGAGTTCCCGGAGCAGCTCTTGCTCCAGGTATTCCTCCCAGCCTGAGTGTTCCTGGCAGTTGTTGACTCCTCCATGGGACATCTCTTCCTCTGTGCACTCTTGCCAGTCCGCCACTTGCTGGGACAGCTCCTGCTCTGCGCACTCTTGCCCCTGGGAACCTCGTGGGCAGCTGTTCCTTTCTCCCTGGGGCACCTCTGCCCTGTGCTCTCATTCCTCTGTGCCCATGGGGCTGGGGCAGCCGGGCCCAAGCAGGGAACAAGGATCCTGGGGATCCTCTTCCTCCTCCAACACGGGGCTCAAGCGTTTGTTCCCAGGGCCAAAGATGATGTGCTCTGCCAACGGGGACAGCTTTTGCATTATGTACTCTGTGCCAGGGAACAGCTCTGGCTCCGAGTCCCACTCATATTCCCCCTGGGACGTGTCGGAGTCATGGCAGGAGTCCCAGGGACTGTCCCCGTCCAGGGCCTTATCCTCACTACCTTGCTGTGCCGCACTGCCCATGACACTGGCCCCTGCTGCTGCTCCCTGAGGGCTCCCAGCCGGGTAGGCTGGTGGCTGAGGGGTCTCTGAGGGGCCGGCCCCGGGCTCTGCTCTCCTTCGGATGTGGCTGCTTCTCCTGCTTCCACATCCCTGAACTGCTCCAGGTGCTGCCCGCATCCCTGGATCTGCAGCAGAGCCCGGCACATGATCACACAGATGAGAAGACGGGACAAGAGCAGCAGATGGGGGCTGGAGCCTGGGGGGCTCTGTGGGGCAGAGACTGGGCTCTGTGTCCCCAGGAATGGCAGCTCCTCGCCGGGCCCAGCAGACTCCGCTGCCTGTTCCTCCTGCTGGGCAGCCAGAGGCTCGGCGGGCTCCTCCTGCCCAGCACCTCCAGCCGGGGCAGCAGCTGCAGGCTGGGCCTGCGGGGAACTGCCGGGGCCGGGAGAGGCACTGGGCGGGGCAGGAGCTGCCTCTGCTGTCAGCTCTGTGCCCTCAGAGCTGGGGGAGCCAGGCCCCAGCAGGGAACAAGGCTGGGCCTTCTCACCCTCTTCCAGGCCTGGGCTCAAGGCTTTGTCCCCAGGCCTGGAAGCAACATCCTCCTCCTGCTGGGACAGCTCTTGGGCCCCAGCGTCTGCCCTTTGGGGACAGCTCCCTGTGCCTCTTGTCCCTCGCTGGGGACAATTGCGGCTCTCTGCAGTCTTCCCGCAAAGAGATGTGGGAGTGCAGATCTTCGTTGTTTGGCAGGAATTCCTGCTCCCTCTCAGCTTCCCACTGGCAAAGCTGGTGGGCCATTTCACCAAAGGTCCCCTTGTCCTTCTCGGTGTGGGACAGTGGCAGGCCTGACCTGCCGCCTGCTCCCACCCACTGCCCGCTGAGGGCCTGGGTGTGTGGCCAGCTGGGCACGGGGCTGGGTTTCCGGGACTCGGGGGTGGCCTTGGTAGCTTTTTCCTCCTTGCCTGGTGCTTCTGAGCCTGTGGCACAGACGGATCCTGGGAGCTGCTTCCTCCTTGCAGAGTGGCTCTCCTGGGACTGGGCACCCCGGGCCCTGTGCTGCCCCTAGAAACCCTCAGCAAGGCTCCCTGATGTCACAAGGGTGTCCTGCCACCACCATGGCCCGTGTCATAAAGGGCCCTGACACGGAGCACCTGTGTCACCAATGGCCACCCCCGGCTGCAGACACCAGCAGGCTGAGCAGGGAATGGCCCGGAGCAGGCCCGGCCTTGGCGACTGTTTGGGTTGTGCAGGGCCTGCTTTTGGTTCTGGGAGCCCCGCAGAGGAAGCTGCTGAGAGAAGCTGCTGGAAGCTTCCACCATGTCTGGTAGAGCCAAGGCCTGCTGGCTCTGAGGGTGGACATGCTGCTGGCCAAGGCTGGGCCAATGACAGTGGTTGGGAACTCCTCTGTTAGAACGTGTTTAACAAGAAAAAACAAAAAGGTGGGGCAAGCACAGTTTCTTCCTAGCCAAAGAAGAGGAGGTGGTGAGAAGATGGGAAGGAAACAACGCGGACACACCAAGGCCAGTGCAAGAGGAGGGGCAGGAGGTACTCCAGGCTCCAGAGCCAAGAGTCCTCTCCAGGCCCTGGTGATCACCATGCTGAAGCAGCTGTGCCCCTGCAGTTTTGCATCTCAGCCTCCTAATGTCTTCATGCTCAAAGCATGGCGAAAAACCTATCCTGCATGGACTGATAACAACAGAAATAAAAAAGGACTTTTTGCACAGTCCTCAACTCCCATCAATTTGATCCTGTGTCTTGGAATCTCTTGGTTTATCAGTGATCATTTTTTGTCTTAACTGCATGTGTTCCATAAGCTGAAACTACTGCAGGTGCTTCTTCTCCATTTCAAGACTATCTACAGGATCTTTAAAAGAAACAGTATACCTTAGGAAAACCATGTGTATGAAAGCATGTCCATGTCCCCTCTGGGATTGCTGCAGCATCTGCGCATCCTGACGTTGATCCTGGTGCTGGAAGAAGCCCTGCAGGTGGCGGCTGATGGAATCTCGGAATCATTTGGGCTGGAAAAGCCCTTAGAGATCCATCCCAAGAGTTCCCGGCACTGCCGGGGCCACCCCTGATCCATGTCCTCCCAAATGCACATGGAGCTGAAATCCCTCCAGGAATGGGGACTCCACCACTGCCCTGCACTGGAAAATGAATTTCCAGGCATGAATTATTGCCAAGATCCAACCTGAGCCTCCCCTGGCACAGCTGGTAGAAGCCGTTCCCTCTCATGCCATTCCCCGTTCTCTGGGAGCAGAGCCTGATCCCAGCTGGCTCCACCCTTTCCAGTTCCCGGCCGGGAACCCTCCCCCAGGTTCTGGGGCTGAGCAGTCGCTCCTTGCAGGGCACTCCCTGGGACTGAAGTGGAAGATGCATCAATGGCTCACAGAGAGGAGAAAGGAAATCTGGAGATTCTGCTCTTGTGCATCACAAATTTTATTGGAAAAGACAAAATATTTGCAACTATGACCTGCTTCCTAGAGTTTATCTTCATGTATGGAATTCTAAATTCTTCTTCGTATGTTCCTTATTCCCCCTGTTTGGCTTCTTTCTTTCTTCTACATATTTTCACCTTCTACCTAATATTACTCTTCTTCTCCTAGGGATTCTAAAATTATTGCTCCTATTCCTATTCTTCTTCTATAGCTTTTAAAAATTCTTATTCCTCTTCTTCTATGGGTTTTTGAATTCTTATTCCTATTCCTCTTCTTCTTATATGTATTGCTAAAATCCTATTCCTATCACTACCCTTCTTCTTCTATGGAACTGCAAATAAATCTAAATCCTCAGCGTCTTTGTCATTGTCTTCACGTTCTTAATCTCTATCTTCTCCGTTGCCTTTGCCATCTTCATCTTCATTGTCTTCATCTTTGTCTTTGTCGTTGTTGTCTTCATGCATGTCATCTCTGTAGTTGTCTTCATGATGTCTCTGCCATCTCCGTCATTGCCATGTTCCTGTTCCCGTTCCTGTTGGTTCCCTGATGCCGTCGTTCAGGCTCCCGTGGGTGCCGCAGCCAGACAGGGAGGGCGGCTGTGCAGCAATGGCTGCTGTTGGTGCCATGCCCGTGCTACTCCTCGGGCTGAGGCACCAGGCAGGAACACCGGAACAGGCCCCGCAGCGCCCGCAGCACCCGCTTAAGCCAGAGGGACGTTTGCTGGGGGCACACGGCTGCCCATGGAAGGCCTGGGTGGGAGAAGAGTGCTCCTCCACCAGGGATTGTCCTGGCAGGGGGGCAGGCCAGGCACAGAGCAGGCCTGGGCTGCACGGCTCTGGGGCCTGCACCTCAACCCAGGCTTCCCGAGGGACGGGCACCGCGAGCCTGTCCGCCGCAAGAAGTCTCCATTTCTGCTCCTTGTCTTCTTCTGGCGGCAGCTCCAGGACACTCAGCTCGTCCCACTCGTCCTCCTGCGGGGCCAAGGACTTCATCCAGCTGCTGGAGTTGTACCTGACTCCCCAGGGGTTCGGCAACGGTGCTGGGTTGTTGTCATCTTCCCAGCTGGAGAGCACAGGATGCGTGACTGTTCCCTTGGGACACGTGGTGGCCAAAGGACGTTTCCTCTTGGGAAGGGGCTTGGCCAATGTGTTCTTCCCAGTCAGAGACCTCTTCCCAGCTGTTGAGGTTTCCCGGGGACAGCTCCTGCTCCACGTTCTCCTGCCAGTTGGAGAGTTCCTGGAGCAGCTCTTGCTCCAGGTATTCCTCCCAGCCTGAGTGTTCCTGGCAGTTGTTGACCTCTCTGTGTGACATCTCTTCCTCTGTGCACTCTTGCCAGTCTGCCACTTGCTGGGACAGCTCCTGCTCTGCACACTCTTGCCTCTGGGAACCTCGTGGGCAGCTGTTCCTTTCTCCCTGGGGCACCTCTGCCTTGTGCTCCCCTTCCTCTGTGCCCATGGGGCTGGGGCAGCCGGGCCCAAGCAGGGAACAAGGATCCTGGGGATCCTCTTCCTCCTCCAACACGGGGCTCAAGCGTTTGTTCCCAGGGCCAAAGATGATGTGCTCTGCCAACGGGGACAGCTTTTGCATTATGTACTCTGGCCCAGGGAACAGCTCTTGCTCCGAGTCCCACTTATATTCCCCCTGGGACGTGTCGGAGTCATCGCAGGAGTCCCAGGGACTGTCCCCATCCAGGGCCTCCTCCTCACTACCTTGCTGTGCCCGCACTGCCCACGACACTGGCCCCTGCTGCTGCTCCCTGAGGGCTCCCAGCTGGGTGGGCCAGGGGCTGAGGGGTCTCTGAGGGGCCAGCCCCAGGCTCTACTCTCCTTGGGATGTGGCTGCTTCTCCTGCTTCCACATCCCTGCACTGCTCCAGGTGCTTCCCACATCCCTGGATCTGCAGCAGAGCCCAGCACATTATCACACAGCTGAGAAGACGGGACAAGAGAAGCAGATGGGGGCTGGAGACTGGGGGCTATCCTAGGTTACAATGTAAAATTGTGCCCAAGGTTTGTATTCTATCCCCATGAGCCGTTGGAGCCAGGGTGGGGCAGTGTTTTCCTTATCTTCTGTTAACGAGTCTAACAATGCCTTGCCACATGACTCATAGATAACTTCCTCTGGGAGTTACCTCTGTTTATTGGGCCATCAAGGATCCACTGCATGACTCATAGAATAAGATGATCCCCATTGTGAGACACTCCGCCCAGGGGGAGGAGACAAGCATTCCCACGTGGATAAATCCAGGGTTTGGGACAGCACAAGCAGCTTTAATCCACTGGACTCCCAGAGGAGACAAGAGTTACCAGACCTTTCTACAGGATCACTGCTTCGACAAGACCATCTCATCTGGACTGCCATTACCACCCTAACAGGGTGTCAGGTTGTATTCTGACTCTGTCAGTGGTTTTTTGTACTATTACTTTTATTTTACTTTCATTTATTTATTTTCTTTTCCTCTTACTAAATTGTGTTTCTGACTTGGAGTCTTTCACTGGTTTTGCTTTCAAACCAGCACATATTTTTGGCGCCCAAATTGGGGCAGGAGGTACTGAGACAAGTCAGAATTACAATTTTGGGAAAAAGACACCTGTTCACTACGATGCTCAGCATGCTTACATGTGTCTTGTACCTAGCTCTCTATATCTTTCAGCACATGGGGCACAATCTGCAGATCTTAATACTCTGGTGTAAACCAGGGTATGGCACTAAAATTGCTCTATTGGTCTATTATGTCTATTGCATGATAACCTCCGAGGCAATGAGCACAATTCAGAATATGTACTCAATTTTGTTGTCTTGTCCCGGTCTAGGATGTTTTGTTTGGGGCCTCAACAATCTCACCCAGCCACAGTGGGGAGGGGTAAAGAATAATTTTTTCCAGTCTTTCAGGCCTGATACAGCAGTTTTTGAAAATATTGAGTTGTTTCTGGATACCAAGGACAGCATAATGTTGTTGTTAGTGCTGCTTTCTATTCTCTGCACAGCCTGCACCATGCTTAGAAACAAAACACTCCATGATGTAGTGCAGTGTCTTCTTGAGGCAGAAGAGAAAAGAAGGCAACAGTGTTCGAGTCTACGCAGACTGTCAAAGAGGAAACAGAAGCAAAAAAACCAGGCAACAGTGTCCGAGTCTACGCAGACTGTCACAGAGGAAACAAGAACCAAAATCAAGGCAACAGTGTCCGCATCTACGCAGACTGCCACAGAAGAGAAAGAAGCACCAAGCAAAGCCACGTCTGTGTCTGTGCAGGTTGTCACAGAGGAGAAAGAAGCCAAAAATGCCAGCATTTCCACACAAACCATCACTGAACTGGAACAGCCTAAACTGGTAGCAGTTGCCCTGTTCAGAAGAGAAAGCAAAGAGCAAATCAGTCCGTATAGTGACTGGCGAGGATGCAGCAGGACCTTCGCACCCAGCAGAAGAGACAGAGCCAGAGATCATCACTCGCTCTCTGTCCCTGGGTGAGCTGCGTGACCTGCGGAGGGAATTCACCCGCCAGACAAATGAATCCGTCCTGACCTGGCTGCTCCGTATCTGGGATGCTGCAGCCAATGACACCATTCTGGATGGAAGTGAGGCCAGGCAACTGGGATCGCTGTCCCGGGATGTGGTCATTGACCAGGGGATCGGGAGAACCCAAGAAACTCTCAGCCTTTGGCGACGACTGCTAACAAGTGTGAAGGACAGATACCTTTGTAAAGAAGATCTCCAGGTGCACCAAGGAAAGTGGAGCACAATGGAACAAGGTATCCGATGCCTGAGGGAATTGGCCGTGCTGGAGATCATTTTTTCAGAGGATGAGAGATTTCCTAAAAGCCCAGATGAAGTCCAGTGCACATCGCAGATGTGGTTGAGATTCGCACGGCTTGGACCAGAGATGTACTCCCGTTACCTGGCAACGCTGCAATGGAGGGCAGGCGAGGACAGGGTGGGCGTCTTAGTCAATAAACTAAGAATTTATGAGGACACTGTCACTGCCCCATTTCGTACCCATGTCTCATCCGTGGAAACAAGGCTGGCTGAGCAAATCCGAAGCTTGATTAAAGAAGAAATTTACCATGTCTCGCCAGAACCAACAAGAGTCTCTGCCATTAGGAGCAGGCGTCCCCCAGCCAGGGAGAGAACATACACTCCACGAGGTAACCTCTGGTCTTTTCTTCGGGAGCATGGAGAAGACATGAGGAAGTGGGATGGAAAACCCACCTCCTCCTTAGCAGCCCGGGTACGTGAACTGAAAAGAGAGACTCCTACCACAAGAAGTTCATCTAGAGTCAATGCTGCTCCAGTCTCTCGAGCACAAAACTCCAGACGGGATAGGAATGATGATATGACTGATCCTCTCGAAGGAACCTCGGGAACATATGTACAGGAAGAGAGTAGCATGCACCATGACCAGGAATAGGGGGGGCCCTGCCTCTAGCCAGGTAGAGGAAAGGGACAATCGGATCTATTGGACTGTGTGGATCCGATGGCCTGGCACATCTGACCCACAAGAGTATACGGCTTTGATTGACACTGGCTCTCAATGTACCCTGATGCCATCAAGGTATGTAGGGACAGAATCTGTTTCTATTTCTGGAGTGACAGGAGGGTCCCAGCAGCTGACTGTAGTGGAGGCCGAAGTGAGTTTAAACTGGGAACGGGTGGCAAAAAACACCCCATTGTGACTGGCCCAGAGGCCCCATGCATCCTTGGCATAGACTATCTCAGAAATGGATATTTCAAAGACCCAAAAGGATATCGCTGGGCTTTTGGGATAGCTGCTGTAGAGACAGAAGGCATCAGACAACTGAATACCTTGCCTGGTCTCTCAGATGACCCCTCTGCTGTGGACTGCTGGAGTTGAAGAACAACAAGTACCAATCGCCACAGCAACAGTGCACCGTCGGCAATACCGCACCGACAGAGACTCTGTGATTCCTATCCATGAGATGATTCGTAAACTGGAGAGCCAAGGGGT
>JAJEOU010002823.1:294237-314787 GCA_021534815.1 Acrocephalus arundinaceus | reverse complement strand
GTTGATCCTGTGTGTTCCTTTAAAGTAAGAATATTCTGTGATTACAATTCCTGTTCTGCTTCTCTCATCCTGCTTTTGCCTATAATCAAAAGAGAAAAAAACCCTTGTAGCAGCATTAGAACAGTAAAGTATAAACCCGACTTTTATTGAAAGGTTCCAGGTGTCACAGTGGGGATGGGGCTTTACCAGTCCCTGATTTAAACATTTTTAAAGGTTTATTATTTAGGATATTAGCAAGAATATGCAATTGGCAATTCATTTGCCCCAGTTACACACCCCTGGGTCAACCCATTAGAGCAGGTCCTAGCGCTTCATTTCTCCACTTTTTTTAAGACTGCTCACACTCTGGTTAAAAACCAAAATGTTCTTCTTGTTGGTCTCTTCCTGATAACAAGACTATAGAGTATTTCAAAAATGTATTTAGGTCTTCTATTTGTTCTAAAAACTAGCAGAAAGGCCAGGAAACACAGAAGTGTTTATTAGAGATTATAGTTATAAAGGTATATAATAGTAGCTGAATAGAGTATATTAAGAATTATAGTTTTAAAACTATATAATAATAGTTACATAGCTACGAATATATGAAATGTGTATAAAAAACAAAAATCTTTTTGTCATCACGTCAGCTTTCTGATCCTTCTCCAAGCAGAAAATTGAAAACACTCTGAGGAAAGCTCCTGATCTTTACAGCAATGGCAGGCTTAACTTCTTTTGGCAAGTGTCCTCCGCAGCTGTGCCCAGGCTGGTGTGGAGCTGGGAGCAGCCCTGCCCCACACAGCCCCTCTCAGCAGCAGCAGCAGCAGCAGCAGCTGCCCTGCTCAGGGTGGCTTCTTCCCCCCACAGCTTCTCCCCAGCGCTGGCAGCAGCTCCCCGGGCCGGCTGAGAGCTGTCCCTGGCAGGCAGCAGAGTCCCTGGGCCAGCACAGCGCCCTGGGCTGCAGGACCCTGCTCTGCACCACAGCCCTGGGCACCCCTGGCTGCAGCCCCGGCTGCTCAGCCCTGCAGCAGAGCCTGGCCCCAGGGAGCTGCCTTGTGCTGGGCCTGGCTGGGGCAGCAGGGAAACCCAGCCCTGCCCTAGGGCCACATCCCTGCCTTGCAGCAGCTCCCAGAGTGCTCCTGGAAGGTGCTCCAAGCTGTGGCATGTGGCAGCTTCAGGAGATCCCTGCAGGAGCTGCAGCTTCTCTTCCCCCAGCCAGAGAGTGACTGTTTGCAAGCCTGGGAGGATTTCTCCTGCAGTGAGCCCTGAGTGAGCTCTGCTCTGTGCTGCCAGCCCAGGCTGAGCTGAAGCCCTGTGTGCCTGTGTGCAGTGCCCGGGGTGGCTGCAGCAGTGCCCCAGCCCTGCTGGGCTGGCAGAAAAGTTGCTGATCATGAGAAATGTGTTTTTAAGCTCTTCTTGGTTGCCAGGATCTCCCTCTGGATGATGAGCTCAGCCCAGCTCATCAGCACAGACACAGCACAAGGACTTTAATGACCCTCTCGGGGCTTTGTGCTGAGGCCCTGAACATCAGTCCCTGAGAGGGAGATGAAGAAACCTCTCCAGAACTCCAAGGCAGAAGCCAACTCCAAAGTTTCTGGAAGTTTTAATGGGTCCCACTGAGGGACATGACACAGAAAGTGTCCCCAGGCCCCAGGCAGAGCAGAGAACTGCAGGCAGTGATGACAGGTGGGGACAAAGAGAAGCCAAGGCTTGATGCCCTGGGCCACAGCAGCCTCTGTGCCACCAAGGGCTCGGAGGGGACACCTTGTCCTGAGGCCCTGGGCCTCCTGGCACAGCCCCAGCAAGGCTGGGAACTGTCAACCCCTTGTGCTGCCCTCAGCATCCCCCTCCCATGCCAGTGGCCTCCAGGATGTGCTGGAAGGAGTCCCTGGGGAAGGAGCCTTGGTCAGCAATGGCCCTGGGGGGCTCCTTCATGCTGCCAGGGACTGCAGGTTTTTCCAAGGCCTTTGGGTTTGGCTTTTGCCTTGGAGTCTCTGAGAGGTTTGTGCAATCCTGGCCTCCAATTCTCTGCTTTAATGAGTCCCTTGAGAGGCTTTGTCAGTAACAACACTCAGTGGGGCTCATTAATGCTTCAAGGTACTTCAGTTCTTTTAAGGTACTTGGTGTTTCCTTTTCAAACTGACTCTAGGAAAAATTTGTGCAATCATTGCCCCAACTATGTACTTTATCAGGTCCCATGGGATTCTTGGTCAGTAAAAATACTCAGTAGGGATCATTCATACTTCTGAGTACTCAGGGGTAATTTAAGTACTTCTTTTTGTCACTGAGTCTCTATGAAGTTTTTGTGCAATTTTGGCCTCCAATTCTCTGCTCCAAAGACTCCATGAGGAGCCTTTGTTGAGGATGGACATCAGTAGGACCCATTATTGCTTTGAGACACTTTTGGGTTTTCTTCTGACTTTGACACCTGGAAAGGTTTGTGCAATCTCCTCGCAGGCCCTGAGGTTCCACGGCTCAGCACCAAATGCACCACGAGGCTCATTAGGATCAAGCAAGTCCTGACAAACCATGGCTGTGCCTTGATTTCCCTCCGGTTTGGTTCAGTGCATAAGGAAAATTTCTGCTGCAGTTATGGAGAAATATTTCAAAGACTATTTGGAAATATGTATTCCTATTTTAAAGGGCGTATTTTATTACTTTTCTTATTACACAAGAGGTGATTGCAGCATTCAGTGATTGATACTGACCCAGGGTCTCTCCTCAGGAGCTCATGCCTGCTCAGAGACGCTGTGCCTTGAGATCTGACCCAGTGTGGAAAACCTTGCTCCACATTCCCCAACCCCATCCTGTCTCTCTTCACTCACTTGGGACCTACTTTGCTTGGAGACCTGGCTGCACTTAGGCAAAAAGGGGTTTTCTTCTTCTAAGAAATCTAAAGCTCCTGCGTTTCAGACAATCTCTCCAAGTGTGTGCCAAGCCCAAGGTGCCACCAAGGAGGTTCCCCTTCCCCAAGGCAGAACCATGCCAGGAATGTTTGAGACACACACGAAGTTCTGCAATAAACACAAATCCAGAGTTGGCTGAAGGCAGAATTAGACCAACTGCTGAAGGACAGACAAGCTTTGAACTCCTTGCAGCTCAAAGCTCCAGCTGGGTTGTTGGGAGGTGTGTTAGTGAGGCAAGAGTGAGGGCAAGGAACTGCAGAGAGCCCTGGAAGTGCTTCTGTGCAGCCAGGTTGTGGGGAAAGGCAGTGCAGGCCTGGCCTGGGCCAGGAGTGAGGCTGGATCATCATGCCAAGCTGCCCTGGGCCATTGCAAGGGCTGTGGCCATGGACACTGCACTGAGCCCACTGTGGCAGTGCCTTGCTCAGGGCTGGTGTCAGTGCCCAGAGGCAGAGGGGATCCCTTGCTGGGGCTTGTGCCATGGCCACCTGCCCTGTGCCGCGCTGGCTGCTCAGGCACCGCGGAACCAGCAGCAAACGCCACTGCCAGGGCCAAAGGCCAGCTCAGACAGACAGAAAGGGGCAGGGCTGGGCACTGTTTCCATGGCAGCCCTCACTGGGACACCACCCCTGGGTCACCTGGCATGGCAATTGCCATGGAAACCCGGATCATGGGAAATGCAAGGGTGGACAAAGGTTTTAGTGGGGCCTGTCCCAATAGGACAGAGGGTGGTGGTTTGGAACTAAAGGAAGGGAGGTTCAGATAAGGAGAGGTAAGGAGGAAGTTTGTGATTGTGAGGTTGGTGATCCAGCAGGACAGGTTTCCAGGGAGTGATCAATGCCCCATCCCTGGAAACATTCCAGTCCAGCTGGGACAGGGCTCTGAACAACCTGAGCTGCTCAAAGATGTCCCTGCTCATGGCAGGGCTTTGGAGGAGATGAGCACTGCAGAGCTCTTCCCATGCAAACCATTCCAGCATTGCATGGGGAGAAGGGGCTGCTCCCTGGACTCCATGCACTGCCTTGACTCCTCCTTGTCTCTGCTGGAGCCCACATGCAGCAGCCAAAGGCAGCCCCTTCTGTGGCCTTTGCTGGCCCTGCCTTCCCCAGGGGCTGACAGAGCCAGGCTGGCCCAGGTGACCTTGAGGCTTTGCAGGGCTCAGGCGCAGCGGCTGTGCCAGGCTCAGGGCTGAGGTCACACTCTGTGGGCTGGGGCAGAGCCCAGGCAGAAAGGAGCCCTGAAGCAGCAGCAGCAGCTCTGCAGTGCTGGCCACCAGGCCGGGCTGCCAAGGGAGGCTTGTGGCCATGGCCTGGGAGCAGCTGCTGCTGCCAAGGTGCCTTTGGTGCCTCAGGCTCTCCCTGCCACAACTTCCAGCACTCTGCACTTGTGCCCGAGGCCTTCAGTGTCTTGGGCTGGCCTGGGGTCTTTCGTGCAGCTGGATCTGCCCTGTTCCTGGCACAGGAAAGGCAGTTCCTGCTGGAGCAGGAGGCTCTTCATGAAACGGGCTCAAAAAACTCCATCAAGGCCCTAATTACTACAAAATTCCTTCCTAGAGTACTATAGTCTAATAATTGTATCGCTCCTATACTCTGTAGTAACTAGCTCTTCTTCTTAATTTACTCTGTGGTGTAAATAAATTTTTCTGCCTAATCCTGATAAAAATCAATCATAGCTGAATTTTTATAAACGTATCTGGTATTCAGTCTTTAACCCTGTGGGACAAATTGCATTTCAGTTAAATTCCCCCTCTCCAATCCTTTACACATAAACTTTTGATAAAGTCTGGAACTGGTATTAGATCCAGACATTCCCAGTCTCCTTACTTAGATGGAATTTTAAAAGTCTAGGCCTCCTGCAGGAATTTGAGGATCCATGGTGACTACATGGTGTCATTTCTCCACCGTTTCCATGGGCCGGGCTTTAGGAACGGGATTCCCCAATTTTGTGGTCCCCTAAAAATATTCTGCTTCCACTCACTGCCCTCCAGCCTCCTACTGAAAGTGCAAAAGGCAAAGATTCCAGACTGGGATAAGAACAATTTATTGGGAACAGCAACAAGATAAGGGACAAATAGAAATAGAAACAATATTGATAACAGAAAGGATAACACAAATGACATAAAGGGAAAACTACAACAACACTGACTGGCTCTTCCTTTCCACATGTTTCCTCCTGCCAGGAAAGGACACCCTTCTCATGGGGAGATAGAGTCCCTTTCCTGCGCCTGGTATCATTTGATACCTGAGATGGTATCAAAAACAATGACGGGGCCATAGCCAGACCCTCACATTCTTCAATCCCACCTCACATCATTGCCAGGGGCAGGGAAAGGGACAGGTGCCCTCCCAGAATGAATCACAGGGAACTGTGGGTCAGTAGGGCTCTTCCCAGTGTGCATCCTCTGATGGGGGATGTGGTTTGAGACGCACATGAAGCTGTTCCCACAGTAGGGGCACTTGCAGGATATCCCTTACTTGTGCCTCCGTTGGTGTCGGGTACAGTGAGAGCTCTGGGTGAAGCTCTTCCCACACTGGGGACACTCATAGGGCCTCTCCCCAGTGTGGATGCGTCGGTGGGTTGTAAGGGAGGAGTTGTGTTTGAAGCCCTTCCCGCAGTCAGGGCAGCGGAAGGGCCTCTCCTCAGTGTGAATGCGCTCATGCAGGAGGAGATTGGAGCTGGTCAGAAACCTCTTCCCACACTGGGGACATCCGTAGGGCCTCTCCCCAGTGTGGATCATCTGGTGGATGATCAGTTTGGACTTCTGGTTGAAGCCCTTCCCACATTCCCCACATTTGTACGGCCTTTCCTCAGCGTGGATATTCTGGTGGCGGATCAAGTGGGAGCGCTGGCTGAAGCTCTTCCCACATTCCCCACACTCATTGGGCCTCTCCCCAGTGTGGGTCCTCTGGTGGACAGTCAGGTTGGAGCTTTTGCTGAAACTCATCCCACATTCCCCACATTCATACGGCGTCTCCCCAGTTTGGTTCCTGAGGTGGTGGATCAGATGGGAGTTGTTGGTAAAGCTCTTCCCACACTCCAAGCACTCATAGGACTGCTCCCTGTCATGAAGCTGCTCATGGACCACCAACTCTGAGCTCTGGCTCGATATCTGGCCACGTTCCTGGCACAGGCTGGGCCTTTCCTCCTCAGAGCAGCCTGAGATGGGTTTGGAGCCCCTCCTCATGCCAGATCTCTGGGGTTTTTCCTCCTCGTTGGATTCCTGCACCATGGAGTCACTCAAAATGTCCTCTTCCATGAGGTCCTGCCACAGGAATTTTCCCTCGCTGGTCTCTGTCCTCAGCTCTTTGTCTGAGAGAGGAAAGACAGGGAGAGGATGAGATTTCCCTCCATGCCAGAGGGAAGGGGAAGGAGATCCCCTCCAACAATCCCTGGCAGGACATCGTTGGCAGTGGTGTTGTCCTGCACCTGGGGGCCATGCTGGGCTGGGAGATGGAGCAGGAGAGAGGGGGAAAGGGGCAGTGACTTCCTCCTCACCTGCCTGGCTGTCCCAGGGCATCTTCCTCTTCCTTGCAGCGTTCTCCTCCATCTGGCCAAGGTTTGGGAATGGGAAATCCTGGTTTGGGGAAAAACAAGGATAAGCACATTGAGTTGAAATGTTCCTCTGCCCAAGTCCATCTCTAGAAGCCACCAGACATCTGGTGCCCATATAAACCTCCCAAACACCAAGATTCAGCCCTGAAAATGCCTCCAAGGAGTTCCCCATCCCTGGTCTCTCCCCTTTGGTGTTCAAGGATCCCCCCTGTGCCAGCTGCTGGGAGTCACGCTTGTATTGAGGGCCCCCATCTACTCAGTCCCTGCCCTCCCCAGGCTGCTGGGAGTCCCAGGGATACAAAAAGTTCCCCCCTTTTCCATCTCCCAACTTAGGGATGCTGGGGGATTTTGGGGTTCCTGGGGTCCCTTCTCCCCTTATTCTCTGCTTTGGGGTGCAGGGGGTCCAAGGAGTCCCCCCTGTCCCTCTCCAGGACGTTGAGGCTCCCACAAATCATGGTGCTCCCTCCTCTCAGGGCTCCCCACTTTGGGGTCCTGGGGGACACAGGGCTCTGCTCCTCCAGGCTGCCTCTGCTGGCAGCTGCCACACTGGGACCCCCAATGTCCACCCAAGGGGCATTTACCACGCAACTTTGAAGTTCTTCATTCTCCAAAAATTCCCCCCCCCCAAAGAAAACCCCAACTCAGGGACCTCCCAGAGCATCTGGGTCAAGCTCCCTTTCTTGGTTTGGAAAGACAGGTGTCTGCTGAGGAAGGAAGGAGCCTCCCTTGAAATGGAAAACATAAACCACTTCCTATAATTTTGAAATAAGTGGGCTCTCATGCAAAGATATGGGAATAACAGTTCTTTAGTAGGAAAATTAAAATAAAAATGCAGTAGTAAAAAATAGAAACGGTGACAGAGTCAGAATACAACCTGACACTCGGTTAGGCAGGGTGTTGGTAGCAGTCCAATCAAATTGTGGCTGCAGTCCTCCTGGAGTCACAGATGTGGTTTTGTTGAAGCAATGATCCTGTAGAAGGGTGTAGTTTTCCTCTGAAGGTCCAATGTTGGTGTAGATGGGTCTGGTGTTCCTCTGGGAATCCAGTGGAAACAGGCTGCTTCTGGTGTGTTAAATCTCAGATTATATCCAGGTAGGAATGCTTGGCTCCTCCCCCTGGGTGGAGCATCTCACAATGGGATGATGGAATTTGATCAGTGATGCAGTGAGACTCAATGGCCCATTAAGATAAGATATCTCCCTGGAGAGAGTGTGGGTGGTGGAAGAGATAAAGAACACTGCCCCACCTGGTTTGAACAGCTGGTCCATTAACAGAAGATATCCCTCCAGAGTTACGAGAAATGGGTCATGGAACAGTTCTTACTTGGGATCTCCTGTTGGTTTTGTTTTCAAACTGGCACACTGGGGAGAAGTGGGACCATGCTGGGAACTGCTGTGAGCAGGTTGGATTGACTGGTCTGCACTGTGGGCAACTGGGCATGACTGGGACCATTCTGGGAGAGACTGGCATCATACTGGGGGTGACTGGGACCATAGAAGGAGCAATTGGGAGCAGCTGGATGAAAGTGGGAGTAACCTGGACCATGCTGGGGGCAAACTGCATCATAATGGGGAAGGACTGGCAGTGACTGGGCTCATAATGGGAGTGCCGAGGAAACTGGAACCACACAGGGGGGCAACTGGGCTGATACTGGGAGCAGCCACTGCTGGCACAGGGATCCTCAAACCCTCCTCCTGGCCACCCCACCTCTCCCAGGCCCACCATTTTCTTTGGCCCTGGGACCCCTGGACTCCTACTCCTGCCTTTCCCAGCACCCAGCCCCTCCTTCCCATATCACTGAGGACATTTGGGACCCCTATTCCCAGCCATCCTGGGTTTTCCCACCTTTTGATGGGAATGGGGACACCGGGGACCCTTGGAACTCCCTTTCCTAAGCACAGGAACCCTTTTAACCCCACCAATCCCACTTCTACCCACCCCCACCCTCCCCTTTTCTCAATCCTGGAACCCCCAAGCCCCTTCCCTGCTCTCCCAGCTCTCCCTGTTCCCCCTTTCCTTCACCCGTGACCCCCCAGACCCCAAATCTCCGTGTCCCCCCAGTTCTCCTCTCCCTGCGGTCCCTGCCCGTGGCACTGTCGGAGCCCGGCCCGGGGTTCCCCCAGTTCCTGTCCATGGGGTCCCTGGATGGGATCCCCTTCCAGCGCCGCCACAGCCAGCGGGGCTGGGCGGAGCCGCAGCCGCCGGGGATGGCGGCCGGAGGCGAGCCGGGATATTGGGATGGCCGGAGCCGGCACAAGGAGCGGCACCGGCGCGGGGCCAGCAGGGAGCTGCAGATGCTGCAGGAGCGGCACAGCCAGAGCGGGGCTCAGGGCAGGGAGCTGGGGCTGGGGGATCTGTGGGGCTGCCATGGCACCTGTGGGACTGCAGTGGGGATCCGTGGGGCTGGGCCGGGATCTGGGGCGCTGGGATGTGCATCCATGCGGATCCAAGGGGCTGGGATGAGGCTCTGTGGGTCTCCATCAGACTCTGGGGCTCCGTGGGGCTGGAATGGGGCTCTGTGGGGCTGGGACACAATTCCGTGGGTCTCAGTGGGTCCAATCCCTCCCCAGGTCTCCACACCTGCAGAAGGTTCCCGGCTGTGACCTCCTGTCCCACGGGAGTTTCTGCTGATCCCATCAGCTTGGCTCCAACCAGCAGGAATTCCTCTCCTTCCAGCCAGGATCTGGGGGATTTTTGGTCACCATTCCCATGAGAATTCTGTAGCTGGATCTCATGACCGTCCCATTCCCATGGAATTCCATGGGCAGATCTCATCCCCGTCCCACTCTCATGGAAGCTCCTTTCTGATTCCCCCCAAACCCATCCTGGGGGGTCACCATCTTCTTTCCCCTCCCCACCCCCCACAAGACACCTGGGGGTTCCCCATGACCCACCCTGCCCCCCTGAAATTTCTCCTGGGTTCCCCCTCATTCTCCCATGGGGATTCCCCCATGTCCCCTCCCCCAGGACTTTGGGGGTCCCCCTGACCTGTCTGTGCCCCTCCCCCATTTCCGCCCCCCTGTGATTGTGGGGGGTGGTGCCGAGTGCTGGTGCCCCCCTGCCTACAGCAGATCCAGCAGTGAGGGGAGTTCAGGGGGTCCCTTACTATTTGGGATCCCCTGGGATTTGGGGTGACCTCTCAGGCCCCCAGGATCTCCCTGAACACACTGACACTGCCCGTGCACAGTGAGAAGGGTCAGACCTGGCACGGGGTCCCCAGCTCTGTCACTGGCATTGCCCAGATATCCCTAAAACCTCTTAGGAAAGCCACACCCCTCCCGGGATACCTCAGCCTCCCCAGGATCCCAAAACCATCCTGGGACCCTCAAAAAACTCCTCAAGAATGCAAAAAGACATACAGACTCCCCCCCAAACCCTCTCAGGACATCAAAATTCCCACAGGACCTCTCAACACCCCTGTCAGACCCCCTTGAGAAGGTTCATACCTAGCACGGGGGCCCCATCTCTGTCACCAGCAGGTACCCAGAACCAGTCTTGGGATCCCCCTGGGATCACCTAATCCCTCCCTTGAGGACCCCTGAAAAACCCTTGAGAATCTCCAAAAATGCACCATGACCCCAGAAAAACCCCAGGATCTGCAAAACCCTCCCTAGGAACCCCTCATGCATGTTTACATCTAACAGGGGGTTCACATCACCATCATCAGCATCACCCAGGTACCCCTGAACCCTCCTGGGACCTACAAACCCCTCTTGTGACCCCTAAACCCTTCTGGGACCCCCAAACCCTCCTAGAACCCCCAAACACCCCCAGGGCTCCGTACTGGAATCAACGGGAGTGGTTTTGGAATTTTAAGGGCAGTTATAGCAGGACCCAACAAGAGCGGGGGCTCTTAAAGCAGCCGTCTTGGTTTTGAAAGAAAGTTGTCTGCCAGGGAGAGCTGGAGCTTCCCTTGGAATGGAGAATGTCACCCCCCTTGCCTCCAAATTATTATAATTTTGCAATTAGGGGCTTTCAGGCAAAGATATGGGAATAGGAATAACATTTCTTTAATAGGAATAAACAACAATAACAACAACCACAACAAAACCACCAAAATACAAATGCAGTAGTACAAAGACAAGCAAGTAAGCAAAACAGAAGTCCTGGAAAAAAACACCCTGACAGAGTCAGGGATATGACCTGAAACTCTGTTGGTCAGGGTGTTGGAAACAGTCCAAATAAATCCTAGATGAAGTTCTATGGGGTACAGATAATGGAGTAGGAAAAGTCCAGTGGTAGCAGGATGGGTCTGGTCTTCCTCTGGTGGAAAAAAACAGATGCCTGCTGTTCCTGAGTCTCAGTTTTTATCCAGGTAGGAATGGTTGGCACCCACACACACTGGGTGGAGCATCTCACAATGGGATGATGTAATGTGTCATGTCCTTGATGAGCCTTAACGGCCCATTAGCAGAAGATATCTCCCTGGAGGATGGACAGGAGGTGAAGGAGATAAGAAACACTGCCACACCTGGTTTTAACAGCTGGGCCATTATCAGAAGGCATCTGCCCCCCTCCCCCCTGGAGTTATAAGAGATAAGGAAATATCTGCTTTTACAACAGATGAAATTGAATACAAATCTCTTACTGTGTCAGGATTTTTTCCCAGGACTTCTGTTTTGGTTGCTTGCTTGTCTTTGTACTACTGCATTTGTATTTTGGGTGGGGTTTTTTGGTTTTGTGGTATTGTTGTTGTTTTTTTTTATTCCTGTTTAAGAACTGTTATTTCTATTCCCATATCTCTGCCTGAAAGCCCCTAATTGCAAAATTATAATAATTTGGAGGGGAGGTGGGTGACGTTCTCCATTCCAAGGGAAGCTCCAGCTCTCCCTGCAAGACAACTTTCTTTCAAAACCAAGACAGCTGCTTTAAGAGCTCCCGCTCTTGTTGGGTCCTGCTATAACTGCCCTTAAAAGAGCAACACCACTCCTGTTGATTCCAGTACCGAGCCCTGGGGGTGTTTGGGGGTCCCAGATGGGGTTTGGGGGTCCTGGGAGGGTTTGGGGGTCCCAGAAGGGTTTGGGGATGTCAAGAGGGATTTGTAAGTCCAAGAAGGGTTCAGGGGTACCTGGGTGATGCTGATGATGGTGATGTGGACCCCGTGCTGGGTGTAAACATGCATGAGGGGTTCCTGGAGAGGGTTTTGCAGATCCCGGGGGTTTTTGGGGTCATGGTGCAATTTTGGAGGTTCCCAAGGGTTTTTCATGGATTCTAAAGGTGGGGATTAGGTGATCCCAGGGGGATCCCAGAGCTTTTTTTGGGTACCTGCTCGTGATGGAGATGAGGACCCAATGCCAGGTATGAACCTTCTCAAGGGGATCTGACAGGGGTGTTGGGAGGTCCTCTGGGAATTTTTATGTCCTGAGAGGGTTTGGGGAGGGAGTCTGTATGGCTTTTTGCATTCTTGGGGAGTTTTTTGAGGGACCCAGGATGTTTTTGTAATCCTGGGGACGTTGGGGTGTCCCAGAAAGATTTGAGGATCCCTGGGAGGTTTTGGGGATATCTGGGCCATGCTGGTGACAGAGCCGGGGACCCCGTTCCAGGTCTGACCCTTCTCACTGAGCACGAGCAGTGTCAGCGTTTTCAGGGAGATCCTGGAGGCCTGAGGGGTCACCCCAAATCCCAGGGGACCACAAATGCTCAGGGACCCCCTGAACTCCCCTCACTGCTGCATCTGCTGCAGGCAGGGGGGCACCAACACTCGGCCCCACCCCCACCATCACAGGGGGACAGAAACAGGGGAGGGGCCGAGTGCTGGTGCCCCCCTGCCTGCAGCAGATGGAAAGGTCAGGGGGGACCCCAAAGTCATGGGAAAGGGACACAAGGGACTCCCAACAATCTCTGTGGGGGATGAGGGGGGACCCAAAAGGAATTTGGGGGAACTGCGTGGGTCATTGAAGGGCCCTCAGGAGTCTTGTGGGGGGTGAGGACAGCAAAGAACAGGGCAACCCCCAGGAGGGGTTTGGGGGGGAAGAGGATTGGAGTTTCCATGGCAGTGGGATGGGGATGAGATTTGCCCATGGAATTCCAACCTGCTCACAGCAGTTCCCAGCATGGTCCCACTCTCCCCAGTGTGCCAGTTTGAAAACAAAACCAACAGGAGATCCCAAGTGAGAACTGTTCCATGACCCATTTCTCATAACTCTGGGGGGATATCTTCTGTTAATGGGCCAGCTGTTCAAACCAGGTGGGGCAGTGTTCTTTATCTCTTCCACCACCCACACTCCCTCCAGGGAGATATCTTATCTTAATGGGCCATTGAGTCTCACTGCATGACTGATCAAATTCCATCATCCCATTGTGAGATGCTCCACCCAGGGGGAGGAGCCAAGCATTCCTACCTGGATATAACCTGAGATTTAACACACTAGAAGCAGCCTGTTTCCACTGGATTCCCAGAGGAACACCAGACCCATCTACACCACCACTGGACCTTCAGAGGAAAACTACACCCTTCTACAGGATCATTGCTTCAACAAAACCACATCTGTGACTCCAGGAGGACTGCAGCCACGATATGATTGCACTGCTAACAACACCCTGCCTAATTGGGTATCAGGTATTCTGACTCTGTCTGCTTATTTTTTTACTACTGCATTTTTATTTTGCTTTTCCTACTAAAGCACTGTTATTCCTATTCCCATATCTTTGCTTGAGAGCCCATTCATTTCAAAATTATAATTCAGAGGGAGGGAGTTTATGTTTTCCATTTCAAGGGAGGCTCCTTCCTTCCTTAGCAGACACCTGTCTTTCAAAACCAAGCTCGGCCCAGATATCTTGGGGGGTCCCTGGGCTTGGTTTCTTAGGAGGGATTTTTGAAGAATGAAGAACTTCAAAGATCAGTGGAAAATGCCCCTTGGGGGGACATTCAGGGTCCTGGTGGTGGCTGACGGTAGAGGCAGCCTGGAGGAGCAGGTGGGACTCCCTTGACCCCCTGCACTCCACAGCCGAGAAAAAGGGGAGAAGAGACCCCAGAGACCCCAAAATCCCCTTGCATCCCTAAATGGGAAGAGACAAAAGGGGGAAACTTTTCCTATGGCTGGGACTCCCAGCAGCCTGAGGAGGGCTGGGTCGGAGTAGATGGGGGACCCTCAATGGAAGCGTGACCCCCAGCAGCTGGGAAAGGGGGGAACCCCTGAAAACCAAAGGGAAGAGACCAGGGATGGGGAATTCCTTGGTGGCATTTTCAGGGCAGAATATTGGTGTTCAGGAGGTTTTTATAGACCCCAGATTCCAGGTGACTTTTAGAGATGGACTTGGTCAGGCAAACCTTGAAACTCAATATGCTCATCTGTTGTTTTTCCCCAAACCAGGATTTCCCATTCCCAAACCTTGGCTGGATGGAAAAGGAGACTTCAAGGAAGAGGAAGATGACCCGGGACAGCCAGGCAGGTGAGGAGAAAGTCACTGCCCCTTTTCCCCATCTCCCAGCCCAGCATGGCCCTCAGCTGCAAGACAACCCTGCTGCTGACGCCGTCCCGCCAGGTATTCCCTTGGGAGATCTCCTTCCCCTTCCCTCTTGCACAGAGGAAATTCCATCCTCTCCTTTTTCTTTCTCCCCCAGACAAGGAGCTGAGGACGGAGACCAGGGAGGAAAAATCCCAAGAGAAGAACCTCATGGAAGAGGCCTTTTTCAGCGGCTCCCTGGCACAGGAATCCAACAGGGAGGAAAAGCCCCAGAGATCCCACAGGAGGAGGGGCTCCAAACCCATCCCAGGCTGCTCTGAGGAAGAAAGACCAACCGTGTGCAAGGAACATGGCCAGAGGTCGAGCCAGAGCTCAGACCTGGTGGTCCATGAGCAGCTTCATGACAGGGAGCAGTCCTATGAGAGCTTGGAGTGTGGGAAGAGCTTCAGTAGCAACTCCAGCCTGATCCGCCACAAGAGGATCCACACTGGGGAACGGCCCTACGTGTGTGGGGAATGTGGGCAGGGCTTCAGCCAAAGCTCAAACCTGACTGTCCACCAGAGGACCCACACTGGGGAGAGGCCCTATGAGTGTGGGGAATGTGGGAAGAGCTTCAGCCAGCGCTCCAGCCTGATCCGCCACCAGAACATTCACGCTGGGGAAAGGCCGTACAAATGTGGGGAATGCAGGAAGGGCTTCAACCAGAGATCCCAGCTGATCATCCATAAAATGATCCACACTGGGGAGAGGCCATATGGATGTCCCCAGTGTGGGAAGAGGTTTCAGACCAGCTCAAATCTCCTCGTTCACCAGCGCATTCACACTGAGGAGAGGCCCTTCCGCTGCCCTGACTGCGGGAAGGGCTTCAAGCGCAACTCCCACCTCATCACCCACAGGCGCATCCACACTGGGGAGAGGCCCTACAAGTGTCCCAAGTGTGGGAAGAGCTTCACCCACAGCTCTACCTTGACCCGACACCAACGGAGTCACCAGTAAGGGAAGCCCTGCGAGTGCCCCGACTCTGGGAAGGGCTTCATGTTCATCTCCAACCTCATCCCCCATCAGAAGATGCACACTGAGAAGAGCCCTAATGACCCACAGTTCCCTGTGATTCATTCTGGGAAGACACCTGTCCCTTTCCCTGCCCCTGGCAAAGACGTGAGATGGGATTTAAAAACGTGAGCGTCTAGCCATGGCCCCATCATTGTATTTGATCCCATCTCAGGTCATTACCAGGGCCAGGAAAGGGACTCTATCTCTCCCCCAAGGTGAAGGGTGTCCTTTCCAGGAAGGATGGGATGAGCCAGTTGATGTTTTTGTAGTTTTCCCTTTATATTGTTAGTTTTATCCTGTTTGTTATCAATATTGTTTCTGTTCCTTTTTGTTCTTTGTTTCTGTTCCCATTAAATTGTTCTTATCGCAGCCTGGAACCTTTGTCTTTTGTACTTTCAATGGGAGGCTGGAGGGCAGTGAGCAGTGGCACTGTTTTAGTGGGAGCAAAAAATTGGGGAATCCCATTCCCAAACCCCGGCCCATGGAAACCGAGCATCCCAGCTGGTGCCAGCCCTGGCTGCCCTGGAACAGCCTTGGGAGCGCGTTCCTGGCTGGGGCTGTGGGAACCTCTTCCCTCTGGTGCCCAGGGACAGGACTAGAGGGAAGGGCTGGAGTTGAGTCGGGGCAGGTTGGGGTTGGATAAACAACAACAGGGGGCTGGTGATGTTTGCCATGGAAACTGACAATAGCAACAGGGCGCTGGTGATGGTTCCCTGCTAAGAAACCAAGTTGTCACAGGCCCTCACAGGGGCTCCTTAGGGAATATCCAAGAGTCTGCAAGTTGGTCGGGAGCTGGAATGTCACAGGCAGAGACAGGGGCTCCATGGAGACCTCCCAGGGCTTTCTGGGGATGCAAAAGAGCCCTGTGCTCAGAGGCAGTCACAGCCATTCCATGGGGACATCCCAGGGCACCTTGGGCTGCAAAGGCACCCATCTGTCACAGGCACTCACGGGGGCTCCACGGTGACATCCCAGCAGTCCCCAGGCTGCCAAAGAGCCGGGATGTCCCAGACGCTCCCAGGGGTTCCTGTCATGGGCAGAGTGGGAGCTTCAGGCAAAAGCTTCATTTCTTCATTGGAGAAAATCCTGCTGAGTCATGAGATGGAGAAATGACACCCAATAGCCACCATGAATCCTCAAAACCCTTGAGGAGGCCTAAACTTTTAAAATTCCATCTAAGAGAGGAGATTGGGAGACACTGGATCCAAACCTAACCCCAGACTTTGTCTAAGGTTTTTGCGTAAAGGATTGGACAGGTGGAATCAAACCACAATGCAATTTGTCCCACAGTATTAATGGTGGAACACCAGATACATTTCTAGAAATACAGCTGTGATAGTTCTGATAAGGATTAGAGAGAAAGATTTATTTACACCAAGGAGTAAAATAAAAAAGAACTTTTTACATTGCAGTATAAGAGAAAAAACAATTCCTGCTCCAGCAGAAACTGCCTTTCCTGTGCCACCACCAGGGCAGATCCCGCTGCTAGAAAAGCCCCAGGCCAGCCCCAAGACAGTGAAGGCCTCGGGCACAAGTGCAGAGTGCCATGCTGGGAGCTGTGCCAGGGAGAGCCTGAGGCACCAAAGGCACCTTGGCAGCAGCAGCTGCTCCCAGGCCATGGCCACAAGCCTCCCTTGGCAGCCCGGCCTGGTGGCCAGCACTGCAGAGCTGCTGCTGCTGCTTCAGGGCTCCTTTCTGCCTGGGCTCTGCCCCAGCCCACAGAGTGTGACCTCAGCCCTGAGCCTGGCACAGCCGCTGCGCCTGAGCCCTGCAAAGCCTCAAGGTCACCTGGGCCAGCCTGGCTCTGTCAGCCCCTGGGGAAGGCAGGGCCAGCAAAGGCCACAGAAGGGGCTGCCTTTGGCTGCTGCATGTGGGCTCCAGCAGAGACAAGGAGGAGTCAAGGCAGTGCATGGAGTCCAGGGAGCAGCCCCTTCTCCCCATGCAATCCTGGAATGGTTTGCATGGGAAGAGCTCTGCAGTGCTCATCTCATCCAAACCCCCGCCATGAGCAGGGACATCTTGGAGCAGCTCAGGTTGTTCAGAGCCCTATCCCAGCTGGACTGGAATGTTTCCAGGCATGGGGCATTGACCACCTCCCTGGGAACCTGTCCTGGTGTATCACCAACCTCACCATCAAAAATTTCCTTCTTATCTTTCTCATCTGAACCTCCCTTGCTTTAGTTTAGAACCACCACTACCCTGGATCCTATTGGGACAGGCCCTACTAAAACCTTTGTCCACCCTTGCATTTCCCATGAGCCGGGTTTCCATGGAATTGCCATGCCAGGTGACCCAGGGGTGGTGTCCCAGTGAGGGCTGCCATGGAAACAGTGCCCAGCCCTGCCCCTTTCTGTCTGCCTGAGCTGGCCTTTGGCCCTGGCAGTGGCGTTTGCTGCTGGTTCCGCGGTGCCTGAGCAGCCAGCGCGGCACAGGGCAGGTGGCCATGGCACAAGCCCCCAGCAAGGGATCCCCTCTGCCTCTGGGCACTGACACCAGCCCTGAGCAAGGCACTGCCACAGTGGGCTCAGTGCAGTGTCCATGGCCACAGCCCCTTGCAATGGCCCAGGGCAGCTTGGCATGATGATCCAGCCTCACTCCTGGCCCAGGTCAGGCCTGCAGTGCCCTTCCCCACAGCCTGGCTGCACAGAAGCACTTCCAGGGCTCTCTGCAGTTCCCTTCCCCTCACTCTTGCTTCACTCACACAACTCCCAACAGCCCAGCTGGAGCTTTGAGCTGCAAGGAGTTCAAAGCTTGTCTGTCCTTAAGCAATTGGTCTAATTCTGCCTTGACCCAACTCTGGATTTGTGTTTATTGCAGAACTCCCTGTGTGTCTCAAACATTCCTTGCATGGTTCTGCCTTTGGGAAGGGGAACCTCCTTGGTGGCACCTTGGGCTTGGCACACACTTGAGGAGATTGTCTGAAATTTAAGAGGTTTAGATTGCTAAAAAAGGAAGAAAGCTCCTCTTTTGTCTGAGTGCAGCCAGTTGTCCAAGCAAAGCCAGGCCCAGGTGAGTGAGGACAGACAGGATGGGGTTGGGGGATTTGAAGCAAGGTTGTCCGCACTGGGTGAAACATCAAGGCACAGCTTCTCTGAGAAGGCCAGACCTCCTAAGGAGAGTCCCTGGCTTAATATCCACCACTGAATGCTGCAAACACCTCTTCTCTAAAGAGAAAAATACACCCTTGAAAATAGTAATGCGGATTTCTTAGAAGCTCTTTGAAATCCTAATCCATAACTCTAGGAAAAAAGACTTCCTAATGAACTGCACCAGGCCAGAGGGAAGTCAAGGCACAGCCATGGTTTGTCAGGACTTGCTCGGTCCTAATGAGCCTCGTGGTGCATTTGGTGCTGAGCCCTGGACTCTCAGGGCCTGAGAGGAGATTGCACAAACCATTCCAGGAGTCAAAGTCAGAAGAAACACCCAAAGTGCCTTGAAGTATTAATGGGTCCTACTGAGGTCCATGTCCAACACAGGCTCCTCATGGACTTCATGGAGAGGAGAAATGGAGGCCAAAATTGCACGAAAACATCTCAGAAACTCAGTGGCAAAAAAAAGTACTTCAATTACCCCTGAGTACCTTGAAGCAAGAATGAGCCTCACTTAGTGTTGTTACTGGCTAAGAATCCCAAGGGACTCCTTAGAGAAGATAATTGGAAGCCATGACTGCACAAACCTGTTAGTGTCAAAAACCCCTTCTTTTGCAAACTGTGAGTACTGTGAAGTTTTAATGAGCCCCACTGAGTGTTGTTACTGACAAAGCCTCTCAAGGGACTCAATAATGCAGAGAATTGGAGGCCAGGATTGCACAAACCTCTCAGAGACTCCAAGGCAAAAGCCAAACCCAAAGGCCTTGGAAAAACCTGCAGTCCCTGGCAGCATGAAGGAGCCCCCCAGGGCCATTGCTGACCAAGGCTCCTTCCCCAGGGACTCCTTCCAGCACATCCTGGAGGCCACTGGCATGGGAGGGGGATGCTGAGGGCAGGACAAGGGGCTGAAAGTGCCCAGCCTTGCTGGGGCTGTGCCAGGAGGCCCCAGGGCCTCAGGACAAGGTGTCTCCTCAGTGTCCTTGGCGGCACAGAGGCTGCTGTGGCCCAGGGCATCAAGCCTTGGCTTCTCTTTGTCCCCACCTGTCATCACTGCCTGCAGTTCCCTGCTCTGCCTGGGGCCTGGGGACACTTTCTGTGTCGTGTCCCTCAGTGGGACCCATTAAAACTTCCAGAAACTTTGGATTTTGAATTTTACTTTGAGTTGTGGAGAAGTTTTTGATTACTCTCTGAGGGACTGAGTCTCACGCAAACAGAACCAAAGCCCCGAGAGGGTCATTAAAGTCCTTGTGCTGTGTCAGTGCTTTGAGCTGAGACACCTGGCACAGCGGCAGCTCCTGGCAAGCAAGAAGAGCTTAAAAACACATTTCTCTGGATGAGCAGCTTTTCTGCCAGCCCAGCAGGGCTGGGGCACTGCCTGCAGCCACCCCGGGCACAGCACAGAGGCACAGAGAGCTTCAATCACTCAGGGCTGGGAAGGGGCTGAGAAGGGACTGGGGGAGAATCACTGCCAGCCCTTGGCACAGGAACCTCTGGCTGCAGGACAATGCAGCTGCAGCTCCTGCAGAGATCTCCTCAAGCTGCAACATCCCAATGCCTACAGACTCTGTGAGTACATTCTCTGGGTATTTCTGGTACAGGGGAATTGAAATGCTCATAAAGCTCTGATACACTGGGCTTCTGCCCACTCCCAAAATATTCCAAGAGAAGGATTTCTTCTAAAATGAGGACATTTCCTGAGACTTTGTTTTCATTTCCTAATATAAGATAATGGGGGAGAGGAGGAAAAAATGATAAAGGTATCCTTGATTTTGAAAAGTCCCAGGGACATCTCAGCTCTTAGTGATCAGGCTTAGTCTGAGCTGTCCTTTCTCCAAGCTGCAAACAGAACTTGCCCCCAGGCAGTGCCCTGCAAACAGGCAGGGTTCTGTAGGGCCAAGGAGAGTGCACAGAGATTTGGGGTCTGGGAGTGCTGGCAGGGAGAGCTCAGGCACAGGGAAATACCTGCAGGAGGAAAATCTGCAGGAAGCAGAGAGAAGATGAGGCAATGAGAGAAAACAAAAGCCAGAAATGTTGTGGCAGGGAGAGTTCAGAGATCTCCATAGGAGCCCCTGCAGTGCAGCCCCTCCCTCTCAACAAGCCCCCTCCCTCCTGTCCCCCAGCCAAGCCTCTGCCCTCAGGGCTGGGGCTCCAAGGCGTGCAGCCCCTCCTGTGCAGGCAGAGCTGCAGCAGAGCCGTGGGGCAGCTGTGCAGCCCTGGGCCCAGTTCCCTCTGCAGAGCACAGGGCTGGGAGCAGCTGCCCGGCACTGGGGGGCTCTGGCAGGGGGCACAGCTGGCTCAGGGTGACGCTGTCCCCAGTGCCCGGCTGTGGGCAATGCTGTCAGTGCAGCCGGGCAGGAGCTGCATCTCCCTGAGTCCAATGCCACCATAAGGACATTTGGAATTCTCCCAGAGATTTCAGTCCAAGCTGGGAGTTTCAATGCAGGATGCAAACCTGTCCTGGAGCATCTTTGTGTTATCTAAAATACCCATGGGAAAGGCGGAGGTGTTGTGGCACTGAAAATGCTGTTGGGTTGGTGAAATGAGCAATGTGGAGTCCTTGGGTACAAATG
>JAJEOU010002823.1:270968-294227 GCA_021534815.1 Acrocephalus arundinaceus | reverse complement strand
TTCTATGCTAGGCGCCACTGAGAGCAACTGGGATCAGACTGGGAGGGACTGGGAGCAACTGAGTTTACACTGGGAGCAACTGGGATCACGATGGCAGCACAATCGGATCATACTGGGAGTGACTGGATCTATGCAACTGGGATTACACTGGTAGGAACTTGGGCCATGCTGGGGAAACTGGGATCATATTGGGAGCAACTGGCACCACACTGAGCGTGACTGGGGTAATACTGGGATCATACTGGAAGTGACTATGAGCAGGCTGAGGGCACCTGGGACCATATTGGGGCAACTGGGATATACAGGGAGGACTGGAATCATGCTGGATGTGACTGGGAGTGGCAATGAGCAGGGATCATGTTGGAAGCTACTGGGAACGACTGGGAGTGAGTGGAAACACACTGGGTGCAACTGGGATTTACTGGGAGAGACTGGAGTGACTGGATCACAGAGGAACCATAAAGAAAGTTACAGGAATAATACTGGGAGTATCTGGGAGTGACTGGGATCATACTGGGAGTGACTGGAACCATGCAGGGTGACTGGGAGCAACTCGGACCATGCTGGGGGCAAATGGCACCGTACTGAGAGTGACTGGTTCATACTGGAATCATACTGGGAAGGACTGGAGCTATAGTGGGAGGGACTGAGAACATACTGGGGATAACTGGAACCATACTGGGAGTGCCTGGACCTATAGTAGGGGTGAATGGGAACACCTGGGACCATACTGGGACATACTGGGAATGACTGGGATGATACAGGGATCATACTGAGTGTAACTGAAAGTGACTGGGATCATACTGGGGGTGACTGGGAGCCACAGGGCCCATACTGGGAGACCTGGGCCCCTAGGAACTGGCCCAGCCCCCAGGGCCACCAAAGCCACTCCAGCAGTGCCCTCCTGCCCCGGGCAGGGCAGAGAACACCCAAGGAAAGGCTCGTGCTGGGCTCAGGGCAGGGACAGGGCACTCCCCTGGAGCTGCCACGGGCACAACAGAGCCAGCCTGGGGACAGGATTGGGATTTATGTCCCATGGAATCCCAGCAGGGATTGCTTCTCATCTCTCTGCTGTCATTGGATTGGTCATCAATTCAAATCATTTCCCCATGGAATTCCCATGGCAAGGGCTGAGGGGAGATCCATCCATGGAATTCTCACCTGTCTGAGATGAGAGTGAGATCCAGCATGGAATTGCCATGGGAATTCCTGCATTCCCAAGTCCCCCCATTTCTGAATCCCACATTCCCATAGGAATTCCCCTTCCCCTCCCACACCACCTTTGTGCTCCAGAGCCTCCCAACCATATCTGATGTATTTTGGGGGCCCTTCCACACAGGTGTGTCCCAGGTAATGCTTCATCTGCTCCACCATGATCCCTTTGGATTCCCAGCACCTCTGGGTGATCCAGGTGGCACCGTCGGACACTGCAAAGCTCCCAGATCCCAGCTGGAAGGAGAAAATCCCACCTGTCACAGCTGTACTGGTGGGATCCGTGGATTCTCTGTTGGAAAGGAGGTCACAGCTGGAAACCACCTGCACCTGTGGAGACCTGGGAACAAGGAGAGAACGGACCCACGGAGTCGTTTCCCAGCCCTGTTGGAAACCAGACAGAAATCTCCCAGGACCCCGTGCACACAGGCTTAGAGGCAGAAAAGAATGCAGGGCTTGGTTTGAAACTCTGAGAAACTGTGACACATCAAGTCACACAGACATGAAGTGGGGATGTAAGTTTTAGTTTTAGGTGAGTAAAAATACGCCTTAAGTGCCTTTTTCAAATAAGAGACTGTTGGTTGATAGAAAAGCCCTAAAATCCAGTTTAAATTTCAGCAGCATTACCTTGTACAAAGTTAACTAAGTCCTAGACATAACATAAATATAACATAGCATTGCTAACATTGCTAGACAGAATAGATAGGGTGTAGGCCTTGTGTAAGAAATGATGACCATTGTCGCCCAACTGTGTTAGACCAGGATAGGTCAAAAAGACAAATAGCATCGTGTTTGTGGCTGCCTGGATGATTTATGAATAGAGTGCATTGTATCAGGGGTGCTGCTGCTGCTTCTGCTTGGCACATGGGGACTCTATGCAGGAAGGCATTTTGCACGATGGCACGGCCTGTAACACTCGGAGCTTTGTGAGACTGATCCAGCCACTTCATAAACGACTTTTACAGCAAGCAGCAGCCTCTCTTGTTCCTCAGCTGGCCTGCTCAAACTTGACAGTTGTTGTTGGAACCCTGGGCACTGAGAATTTCAGACTTGCTGCTGACAGGCACTGGCACCCAAGAAAACATTTGACCTGAGGCCTTGGAGGAGGCTTCCAAAACTGGGATTATGGATGTGTAGTTTGAATAGAAGTGTACAATGTCACATAGAGGAAAACTTAGAGTTTAAGGGTTTAGAATATAGTAACATATATATATAGCAAGATGGAGGTTTTAGGGCATAGGCTTGGTCCTTCTTTTTCACCTTCTTCATGGGTTTGGGTGGTATTTTGTACTTGGGTAGAAAAATCCTCATGGTGGGCCAAAGGTGATTGGTTATTGGTTAAAAGTAAAAATAATTTAGGTGTCCTTTCTTAATTGGACAATTCATCCTTAAAATACCTTGTAGAGAAAGAGATAGGGGTCCATTTTTGATTTGTTAGCTAGAAGTGTTGTAGAACTCACTATTTGTGGGACTGTAATATAGATAAGAATTAATAAACATCTGAGTCGAACACAAAACATTGTCTCGAGCATTTAATCCTGACTGGCAAACAGGAGATAAAACACAACACAAGCTCCCTCTTGCCTTGAGCCAATGCCTGCCTGCAGCTTGGGCTGCCTTTGCCAGCTCTCTTTTTCCAAGCGTTGGACTCCCAGGCTTCTGCCCCAGCCCAGGGACATTGGTTATTTCCATCACCTGCTAGTTTTACACCATGAACCATTCTGGTTTTACCTAAGAGGTGAATCATTCAGATTGTGGTGCTTTCTTGTACACAATGTTAAGACCAAGAACTTGCTGTTCTTACAGCTTGGATAGTGCCTGTTCCTCTGCCATTTATTCCACAGTACATGACTAAAGAAAATCTAAGTGTACTAAGTTACTAAGTTTCTTAGTTTAAGCTACAGCTTAGTGCAAATATGTGTTAAAAGAGAATGAGTGCCATAATGCCCCTTTTCTTTTTCGGTCACTAGTGGATACCTCCCTGAAGGATACAGAACGACTCAAAAATGTTGTGCATACAATGAAGAAAAGGCAGCACAAAATTCCCTGTGGATGACGAGGTTAGAAAATCTCTTTGAATCCGTATCACTGTTTCTCACGCATCTACTTAAACTGACAATAAATTAGGCTGATTTTCTCCACACTGAGGCAGTTCTGCAATGAAGCAGCAGCGTGCCATGATGCTAAATAAGAATCTGGCATTCCTATAATGTTCACTGCTACAAAGTGTATCAGTACAAGCAAGCAGATTGGGTTATCACAGGTTTATTACATATATATTATATTATATATATTATATTATATTATATTATATTATATTATATTATATATTATATTATATTATATATATATATATATATATATATATAATACTAGAAAAGGTTTATTGTAGCTGAAGGAGTTTCAGGCATGTGAGTGCCTGATCTCTCTTTTCCTCTAAAGGCTCTGCCTCCCCAAGCCCTTCTTACCTGCTGTGCTTTGGCATGAGAGCCATTCAAGCCCGAAACACAAGAGCACTGGACTTCAAGTGCAAAGCCTCTCTCTCTTTGCCATGGGATTGCTTTTCCCTGCAGCCTCCATGGGCAAGGGCTCTGTGGGAGCAGGGGCCATCACAGCCTGTGACCTGCACACAGAGCCAGGACAAGGAGCAGATCCTGCTGCATTCTGCTCCTGCTGATCCCTGCAGCAACTCCCTGCCAGTTCCTCCAGGGAACTTCACACCAAGGGCTTCCATCCTTGGAGTGGCTGTGAGAACTTGGTGCTTCCCAGTTCTCCAGCATCCTTCTGGATTCTGGAGCATCTCAGCACAAGTGTCCATGGCCCTTCCTGCATCCCCAGCCTGCAGCAGTCACAGTCACTGTTGCCTCCCCCTTACTGCAGCTCATTTGCCAAAGTGCTGCCAAAGGCAGCAGAGCTGGCTCAGGGTCCCTGTGGCATTTTCTTCTTTTTCTCTTAGAGCTGGGATTAAATGCTCGAGAGACAGATTTCATGTTCGGACTCAGATTATTAATTCTCATCTATGTTACAGTCTCACAAGCTGTGAGTTCTAGCTAACAAAGTAGAAAATGGCTCTGTCTCTATCTCTTTCCAAGGTCTTTAAGAACAAACTGTCCAATTAGAAATGACACCTAAATTATTTTCCTTTTAAAATAACCAACCACCATGGTCCACAATGCAGATTTTTTACCCAATTACAAATACACCCAGACCCATGAAGAAGAAGGAAAAAGGACTTAGCCTACCCTAAATCCTCCTTTTATATATTACTATATCTAAAACCTTTAAACTCTAAGTTCCACCATGTGATATTACACACTTCTATTCAAACCACACCCATCCCAGTGCTATCATTCAATTTTGGAAGCCTTTTCCAAGGCCTCAGATCAAATGCAGTGTTTCCTTGGGGGTCAGTGCCTGTCAGCACAGCAAGTCTGAAATTCTCAGTGCCCAGGGTTCCAAGAGATCCTGTTGGCTTCTGGGCTCCAGGATGACCTTCAGAGGGACACTTGGAGCGCTTGCTAAAGAGCTGCCCGTGCCATGGGGGTGGATTTGTCCTCCCTGGGTGGCTCTGGTTGGAGTTGGACGCTCCGTGCAGTCCCGCACTTTCTCAGCAGGCCTTTGCAGCGAGTTCTGAGCCAACGTGTGGCTCTGCTGCCATCCCAAATCTGCGCTTTCCTGGGCCAGCCTGAGTGCAAGTGGGGCAGGTGCTGGGCATGGCTGGAGATTTTCATGGCCCAAATCCTGCATCATTTCCATCTGCTCATTGCTCTGGGCAGCACCAATCACAAAACACCCAGCATAGCTGACAATTGTAATTTCTTGCAGATTATGACAGCTGCACTGCTGATCGACAAATACACAAGAATTGATTTCACATGAAAAATGTCATTTATTAGAATTGCTACACCCACACTGACAATATAGAACTATGCAGATGTCAATTTAAGTTAAAAAAGGAATTTATTAGATTTTTACAGCAATGTATGTAAAAATATACAAATACCAACTTCAGTTAACAAAAACTGAATTTATTGCCAACCTCTGCAACAACTCACTATACACAAAGATCAATTAGGTTTTTAACAACTTAATTTATTACTACTTACTAGAAGCTTAAAGGCCATTTAGGAATACAAAAATATCAGTATCTCTATCTAAATTGCATATACAAATAGCAAAATACCTATTAAAGAGCCATATAACTACAAGTATAAAGAACTGAACACAGATAAAATACATACTTCTATATACATATATACACATACATGTAATTACAAACATATGCATATTTACATACATTATACATAGCATATATCCATAAATATAACAACATACATACAGAAATATTCTTATACAAAAAGCAACAAACATATATAAATATCCATATAATTATCCCTCCCTGTGTTCAAGTCCATTTGTCTTTAAACCAAACTCTAAGCAGAGGGATTTCAGCTGCCCCATCTTCAATGCCTTTCACTCCATCTTAGCTTCCTCCTGTGCAGAGCAGCTCTCCTGGACAGGGGCAGCAGATGGGACATCTGGGAAGCAAAGGGAACACTGAGTCAGGATTGGGACATTTCCCTTGGCAGCACCTGCCCTTCAGTCAGGGAAGGGAAAATCTCAGCGCCTCCCCAGGAGGGTTAGAAAGAAAAAGTTTGGCCAAAGCCCATGGCCAAAGCCCACGCCACCTTCAGCCCCAACCTGCCTCAGCGGCCCTGTGGCCTCACCGGGCTCTCGGCTGGCAGCAGCAGCTCCCTGTCCACTGCTCTTGCTGGTGGCCTTCAGCTTCTCCCTGCTGCCTCCTGTCAGTCTCTGCCTGTCCTCAAGGTCTTCAGGGAAGCTGTGACAAAAGTGGAGGCTCTGGAATTGGTTCCCAGGCCTGGCAGAGCTGCAGTCCCTGAGCCCTCTGTGCTCCCTGCTGGCCCCCTCCATCCCCTCAGCCCCACCATCCCCTGGGCAAAGCCCCGGCCCCCTTCAGTTTCTTCAGCCCCTCACAGTCCTCTCACCCCACTCAATCCCTTCTGACCCATCCCATCCCCTTAGACCTGCCACCCCCCTCAGCCTGTGCCACTTCCCTGTCACCTCAGTGCCACCATTGCCCTCTGCTGCCCTACACCCCTCAGTCCCCCCAGCCCCTCAAGGTCACTGTCCCTGCAGTGTCACTGCCTCCTCAGCCCCCTCAGGCCACTCTGTCTCACCGTCCTTCAGCAGCTCCTCAGGGGACACTGCCTGGGGCCACCGGCAGCTGCCACCGCTCCAGGGACCCCCGGGGCTGGAACTGCTGCCCCGCCCGGCCCGGCCGCCAGCTCGGACCCAGCACAGGAACAGGGACAGAGGGGGCACAGGGGGAAAAGGATGAACGGAGAGAGGGAAAAAGGTTAAAAACTAGTCTGTACTTATATAGATACTAATCTATGTACCTAAACACCCATGTAGCTATGAGTATATAACTATGCACATATTTAAAAAAAACATATATATATGTAAATAACTGTAACAATCTACATAGATAAAACTAAAAATGTATATCTACTAATATACCTATGCATACATGATTATAACTATACTATATAAATAAATATATATATATATATATATAATATTTTACCTCTTTAGGTCTATACCTATTTAGGCATATAAATACAACTATACATCTATAAATATACTGTATTTCTAAAAATAACAGATTTATAGATAGAAAAATATAACTATATCATTCTAAACATATCACTATAGACAGAGGGATTCTACCTGCCTGGTAGTCACAGGCTCTCCCTCTGTCTCTTCCTCCCACGCAGGGCACCCCACCAGGAGACATCGATCATGTGGGATCTGGGAAGAAAAGAGAACACTGAGTCAATATTGGCCCCTGTACACGTTTCCCTTGGGCAGCAATTGTCCTTCTATCACGGACTGTAAAAGATGGCCTGACAGGCAGACTCTCACTTGGGAATTTGAAGCCGACTCTTTAGAGAACAGGGATCCTGCCAAGTTCCCAAAACTGTGTGAAGCATTCAAGTACCTCAATAAAGTCTCAGCACTCGCAGTGCAAATGGCACCCACGAGAGCTTGAAACACAGACAGCCCCAGCTCCCCCAAAGAAGCCCAGCCTTGTTCTTTCTCTGTGCTGACAGAGAGGCCTCAGCCCTCGCTGAAATGGCTGAAGCTGAAGGGTGCTGTGAGCTGAGTTATGAACCAAATTGGGACACGCAGGTTGGTGACACAACTCCCACCAGGTCAGATTTAGTCCCTGCTCTCTTGCCACAGCAGAGGACTCAGTGTCAGCCTCTGCAGAAGCGTGGAGGGCAGGGCTCGGGGAGCCTGTGCCAGTGCAGGATTGGAACTAAAGGCAGCAGGAAGCACCAGCCCTGCAGACAAGAACTCAACTCTTCTGATCTCCCCTCCTGTCACAGGCAGGCTCAGAGTAGCCCTCTCACACCTCTCTAAACCAATGGGGGCTCTCTCCTTACCAGGCTCCTCGGGCTCTGGGGAACTGTTCCCGCAACTCTCGGTGCCAGATGGAGCTTCCTCTGCTGCAGCCCTGTCCATGGTGTCCTCTCCTGAAGACCCAGGGGCAACATTAATATTCCCCTTGAAAGAAAAACAGAGAGAAAGAAACCCAAAGATCACTCAGCAGTTTCTTGGAATCACATCAGGGATACACTAACTGTTCTTCACCCCAAAGGCCGTGTAACACAAAGGGAACACTGCTATGTGTGAGTTTACAAAAGACAAAAGACATTCCACTTGAGAATAAGAGATTGCTAAATCCAGAAAATCCCACTCCCCACCCTGACTCTGCCCTTCCTCAATCACAAATGTACTGCAGGCAATGGGTCTGCACAGCAAGAGACAGAGAGACATTATTTGGCCAACACAACTAATAATCTACAAAAAGGGCTGTGCCAGCACTCACTCCCCAGGCAAGTCTGGGAAGAGGTAAGAGTTAAGAAAAACAAGATTCCTAATCCAAAGACTGAATCTGTCAAACAAAAGGACAAGGAAGCTGCAGCTCCAGCCCATCCCCACACACGGCTCTGGCAGCGCCCACACGCACGGCAGGGCTCACACAGCAGCAGCTGCAGCAGCTGCAGCCCAGCCCTGGCTTTGCCTTGGCCTTCCAACCCAAAAGAGGCAGAGCCCACATCTGCTGCTGCAACAGAGACACCTCTGGTGTGCCCCTCCCTGCACAGGACACTTTGCCTTCAGTGGCAATTCTCCAAACACTCTTCTCTTCTTTCCCACCCAACAAAGCCTGTTAGAACCTACACAGCATCACCACAAAGGCCCCTGCATGAGGCATTCTTCCCAAGGAAAAGGAACAACCAAAGGTGGCCAGCACAGGCTCACACCTCTCATCCTCACTGTGGGGGAAGACTTTTTCATTCCCTCTTCTTTTGGAAATCTTGCTTGATCAAGAAAAAATAGATAACTAAAAAAGAATGAAAAGAATTAAATTCAAGAAACCTTTGACTCTTAGCCATGTAACAACATTCAAAAATTCTCAGTTCAGCCTCTCCCATTCCCATCCAATGGGGTTACCTGAGCACAGGGAGACCTTTCAGGCAGGGAGTTCCTGATCTCCCGGATCATCTTCTCAACTTCAAGGCCGAGATCCAGCCGTGGTGATTCCTCTCCCGCAGGTGCATTCTGTGCTGAGCTGGAGGCCATTGATGCTGCACAGCCAGCACTGCCAGCTGGAACATGAGGGGCTGAAGTGCCTGGTGCAGCTACAAGAATCCAAACACGTGAATCAGGCTCCAGAGTGTGGCTTTGGGACACAGAGCTCTATGGCTGCCTTGGTTCAAACATCACAGGAAGCACACAGGAAAACCAGGCAGAGAATCTTTTGACTTTCTAGTGCCCCTTCTTACAAGGCTTGACAATTTCTGTGTCAGAACGACAGAGCACTGTGGAAAAAATACTTTAAAGGGTCACTTTTCATGACCTTTTGGAAAAGCAAGGCTAGAACTCTTTTCCTACCTGCTGGGTTGGAGGCTGGGGGATGCTGCTCCCCGTGGAGCTGCTGGAAGCTGCAGGGCTGGATCCTGAGCACCTCCCGGTTGAGCGGAGGCAGCTGCTCCCCGTACAGCTCCTGGAAGCGGCTGGGGGGCCCCTCCCGTCCGAGCAGCCACAGCCGCTCGCCGTGGAAGCTGAGGAAGTGGCAGGGAGGCATCCAGGGCACCTCCCGCTCGGCGGGCAGCGGCTGCTCCGCGTAGAGCTCCTGGAAGCGGCTCAGCCCCTCCCGCCGGGCTGGCCCCGGCTGGTCCCTGTGCAGCAAGTGGAAGCTGCAGGGCGGGCGCCGGGCTAGCGGCGGCCGCTCCCTGGGCAGTAGCTTGAAGCGACCGCGCCCGTGCCGCCCGTCCGGCAGCGGCCGCGCCCCGGGGAGCTGCTGGGAGCTGCTTCTCCTCTGCTCCTAGAGCACTGGGGCTCTGTGCTTTCCTTCCCATGATACAGAACTGTCCTTCCTCTCCAGGCACAAACAGCCAAAATTGGGATTGCAGCTCCAAGTTTCTGTATATCCAAGGATTGTTCCCATATGAAACTTGCCAGGACAGACAGACCTACCTGGCTTGGCCTCCCAGGGACCACCTTCCCCCTGCCTTCGTACCACTGAAGTCTGTTTGGTGTCAGGCAGCTCCATGAAAAATCTCTCTTCCTTTGGGGGCTGCCATTGCCGCTGTGCCCACTGCCCTTGGAAAGAACAGGCTGCCCTGGGGGAACAAACACGACTTCTCCTGGGGAAAGCCTCAGCGAGGGGTCAGTGTGCCTTTGGTCATTGCAGGGACTGCAGGAAAGGGGCATCCCACCATGGGACATGTCTTGGTCAAGTCTAGACATACAGGGTGGAGAACTGTCTGTGACTCGTGTTTTGGCCTCGAAGCCACCACTGTGGTTTGCAGGGAGCTGCAGGGTGGCACAGCCCTGGCTGTGCCCAGGAGTGCTCCCTTCAGAGGTGGTGTCAGATCTGATGGGGACGAGGGGGACCCTGTGGGGCTGTGGGTGGCCTGAGAGTCTCCATGGCACTGAGAGGGAGCTCTATAGATGGGGGTACTGTGTAGGGCTGGGGGGCCATAGGGGGTCAGGGGAGCTGTACATGGCTAGGGGAATGCATGGGGGGGACAGCAGTGACCTCTTGGCCCAGTGTGTCCTCCAGGACCACCATTTCTACCCTGTCTCTGTCCCCATCCAAACAGTTCCCATGCTTTCCTACCTTTTTGGGGGTCCTGTCTCCATGGCGATCATTTATCATACAGGGACAGCTCCTCGTTTGGGACAGAAGGTGGGTACCCCCCGTGTTGGCCCTCCCCTACATTCCTTGTTGTCCCTGCTGTCCTTCTGTCCCTGCTATCCCTGTGTCCCTGCAGATCACAGTGAACCAACAGAAAGCACCATGGACTGTGGACAGTAGAAACATCCTATCCTGGGCCAGGGCTCTGCGGGTGGCAGGAGATGTCACCCTGGAGCTTGTGGAATGGAACCAACATGACTGATGCTGCTATGGGTGTGGACCTGCAGGGGCTGGGCACCTCCAGGGGTACAGGGACCTCTAGGAATGGTTGTGGACCCCAGGAGGTTGGGGAGGTGCATGGGTTGAAGATCCCCAGGGGCTCAGTGGACATGCAGAGGAGGGGGTCAGGGTGGGTGACATCCCTGCTCTGCAGTGGCCCTGTCCCCAGCCCCATGTGCCTCTGCTCCCCTCACACATGGCTGCAGGTCTCAGGGACCCCTGGATGAAGTGGGAGGGGTGTCAGAGTGGGGGGTACCTTGGAATAAGCCCAGGTGGGTTGTGGGGTGGGGGCACAGGAGGGTCTGTGTGCAGGCAGGTACCTGGGTACACCGGCCCCTGGGAGCACCCTGGCTGTGCCACCACGCCGTGGTGCCCAGCCCCCACCTGAGCATGTGGGGCACCTGTGGGGGACAGAAGTGACCCAGAATGTCTCAGAGTGGGGCCTGAGGGAATGCAGGAGACTAGAGTGAGGTTATGGAACCTCATGGAACCAAGGGTCTGATGTGACACAGCGGGGCCTCATGGAACACAGGAGACCATCGTGAGGTCATGGAACCTCATGGAACCAAGGGTCTGATGTGACACACCAGGGCCTCATGGAACACCATAGTCCAGAGTGAGGCTACAGAACTACATGGAACCAAGGGTCTGATGTCACACAGTGGGGCCTCATGGAACACAGGAGACCATCGTGAGGTCATGGAACCTCATGGAACCATGGCTCCAATATTACCTGGCGTGGTCTCATGGAACACAAGAGACCATAGTGAGGTTTTGGAACCTAATGGAACAAAGGCTCCAAGGCGACAGAGCGAGTCCTCATGGAACCAGAAGGTCCATAGTGATATTCTGGAATCTCTTGAAACTGCAGCTAAAATGTCTCACAGTGGGGCCTCACGGAACACAGGAGACCACAGTGAAGGGACACCAGGAAGTGTGGCTATAGTGAATGAAGACATCAGAGTGGAAGCACCACAATGAAGACACCAGAGTGAGGCGTAGGCAGCACAGACAGCACAGTGAAGACACAAGAGTGAAGTGACAAGGGTGCAGAGTGTCACAGTGCTGACTCATTGGACACAGGAGACCATTGGGATGGAATGGAACTGCATGGAACCGAAGCTCTGAAGGGACACAGTGGGGTCTCATGGAACTGAAGAGACAGTAGTGAGGCTCTGGAACCTCATGGAACTACAGCTCAACTATTTCCCAGCAGGGCCTCATGGAAGGCAGGAGACCAGAGGGAGGCTACGGAACCGCTCGGAACCAAGGGTCCAACTGACACAGCAGTGCAGCATGTAACCCAAGAGACCATGATGACGCTGGGGAATCTCATGAAACCAAGGCTTCAATGTGACACAGAGGGACCTTCTGCATTGCTGGAGACCTTTGTGAGGCTGTGGAGCCAGAGTGACACCAAGATTCCCCTGGAACCTGACAGAACCTCATGGAAGCAAGAGACCATTGCGGCCCTACGGAATCACCGGCTGCAGGTGGATCTTCTGCTCCCTCCTGGGATACAGCTAGACAAGAAAGCCTGAGCCATTTTTCCCACTAGTATGGCTGTGTCCTTGGCATGGAGGGTATTTGGGGAGACTCCCCACAGCCCTGCCTCCACTCCTGGGAGCTGGGACACAGGGTGGGGTCTTGATATCTCCCACTAGATCAGGCTGCTCCAAACCCCCTCCAGCCTGGCCTTGAACACTGATATGGTTGGGGCATTCACAGCCTTCCTGGGCAATCTGAGCCAGGCTCTCACCACCCTCACAGGATAGAATTTCTGCCAGATATCCAGCCAAAATATGCCTCTTTCTGTTTGTACCCATTAGTCCTTGTCCTATCGCTCCTGTTCCTGACAAGAAGTCCCTCTGCAGATCCCTGAAGGCTCCTTCAGATCCTGCAAGGTCCTCTGAGGTCTCCACAAAACCTTGTCTTCTCCAGGCTTAGCAGCCCCAGCTTTCTCAGCCTGCCTTGGTGAGAGAGGTGTCCCCACGATATACTTTGTGCCCCCAACAGTTTCATGTTCTTTTCCTATTGGGGGCCTAGACCTTTGTGCAGGACTCCAGGGGGCCTCACAAGAGCAGAGGAGAGGGGGAGAATCCCCTCCCTGGAGCTGCTGGCCACGCTCCTTTGGATGCAGCCCAGGGCTCTGTTGGTTCCCAGCTCCCCCATCAGCCCCAGGCCCTTGTCCAGAGGCTGCTCTCAGTCCCTTCTCTGCCCAGCCTGTCTCTGGGTCTGGCATTGCAGCCTCCCAGGTGCAGGACCGTGCCCTTGGCTGAATTCCTGAGCTTTACCTGGGCCCAGCTCTCCAGCCTGTCCAGGTGCCTCTGGGTCCATCCCTTCCCCCCACCCACAGAGCTCGGGCTCATCACAGAACTGGCTGGGGCTCTCCCCATCCCACTGCCCACGGCACCCACAGAGCTCTGGAACAGCATCGGCCCCAGCACCCACCCCTGAGGGCCCCCACTGGTCACTGCTCCCCATGGGGACAAGGAGCCACTGACCACAACTCTCTGCCTGCAGCCATACAGCCAGGCTTTGGTACACCCAGTGCTCCATCCATCCCGTCCAGGTCTCTCCAAGGCAGAGGCAAGGATGTCCTGGGGGACAGTGCCCAAGGCTTTCCCTAAGTCCAGGCACACAAGGTCAGTTGCTCTGCCCCACCAACCCCATCCACCAACGCCTCAGCCCTGGCATTGAAGGTCACCAAATTTGGAAAGTGAAACCCAGGGAGAAGCACCAGACTCCTCCAAAGGAGAGACTTGAGATGATTTTCCTCTCTTGAAGGAAAAAACAACCTCTGAAACCACCCGGAGCTTTCTCAAGCATTGCCTGGAGTCTTGGTCTCTGATTCTGGGACCTGAAACATGGGGTTGGGGCCCCAGATTCTTCCAGGGATGAAGACTGAAATGTTATTTTCCTTTTACAGGAAATTGCAGACTCCTCCCAGGCATCTCCAGGAATGTTTTCCCATCTCCTCAAGGGAGATCTCAGAGAGTAGCTCCACATTCACCCAAAGGAATTACCCCAAGTGATCCTTCTTTTCTTTTGCATCCTGGATCTTCCAAGAGCCATGTGAGTCTCCCCACAGGCATCTGCTGGAGTATTTTCACATCTCTTCTAAGTACCTGAGATGCCAGGTAGAAGCTCCAGACCTTTCAAGGGCAGCTACCTCAGATGATTTTTACCCTCTTGTGGGAAACTGTATCCTCCTGGATCTGACCTGCGAGTCCTGCCAGGATTCTCCTGGAGTCTTTTGCTCTCTCATTTTGGCACCTGAGTTGATAACCAGAACCCCACAATCTTCCAGGGAAGGTTTCCAATATGTTTTTTCTACTTTAGAGTTACGTTTTTGTTCTGGAATCCACCCAGGTATGTCCCAGAGTCTTCACATGTCATTAAGCAAGCTGAGATCTCAGGAAGTAGCCCCAGATTCCTTTAAGGAAGCTTCCCATGATGTTTTTGCTCATTTGGAAGTATTTCTCTATGACAGCATGCACTGGAGACTCCTCCTGGCATCTGACAGAGTCTTTTCCTGTCAGGTTTAGGCACTTGATATCGCAGGTAGCAGCCCCAGACTGCTCCAAGACAGGTACCTGAGGTGACTTTTGTCTTCTTGTGGAAATTGGATGTTGTGTGATCTACCTGACATTGATCCAAGGAATCTCCAGAGTCTTAACCTCTGACAAAAATGTAAAGCAGCCCCAGATTGCTCCAGGAAAGCTGACCTTGATCAATTTGTGCTTTTGCAGTGAACCTGCATATTCCAGGACCTCCCAGAGACTCCTCCCAGACATCTCCTGGAGTCTTTGACACACAGAGGTCTCAGGAGCTGAGATCCTGGGTAGCAGCCCCAGAGGGCTCCAGGAAAGCTGCCTAAAGGGGATTTTGTGCCAGGAAAGAGGGAGCTGTGCAGGCCTGCAGGAGCACAGGGGCAGCTCCGCTGTGGTGAGTCAGGAAAAGCTGAATGTGGCTCCTCTTGTGCCGGGGTGCATCTGTGTGCCCCGCTGGGCACCTTGAGGAGCAGCTGGATGTGCCTGTGGCTGCAGGCTCTGTGTCTGGGCTGCTGCTGGCCACAGAGGCTGCCTTGGCCTTCTGGTGTGAGGCAGGCCAAGGGCTGGGCAGTGCCCCTGTTGCTGCCGAGGGCTGGGCAGGGCTGGCTGGGGCTGTGGCTGCTAGGACCGGCCAGGACAGCACCTGCCCCACTGCGGCCTCGTCCCCACCAGGGCCCCTGGGCCAGGCCGCGATGGCTCTCGCTGCTGCTGCTGGAGCTGTGGGGCTGCGGGGCCATGCCGGCCTGTCCCTGTCCCCATGGAGGGACCAGGCCCGGCCCTGGCTGCCCTGAGGCTGCTGCTGCTGCAGCTGCGCCGTCCCAGCAGCGGCCTCTCCCTCCTGCCCCGTCCCTCAGCTGGTCCCACCCTTGGAGCACGGGGCCTTGGGCTTCCTCTTCTCCCTGGCCATCCCCTGCAACCCACCCCCCAAGGCTGTCCTGGGGAGCTGCTGCCTCCTGAGCCAGGGGCTCTGCTCTGCTGCCCTGGGCACCCCGGGGCTCCTGGAAGACCCCACCGTGTCTGGCAGGCCCAGAGTGTCACAATGTCCCCTTGGTTCCAGCAGGCCCTGCAGTGTCACAGAGCTCCCTGTGTACCCTGAGGGCCTACATCATCCAGCCCAGGCTATTGCCATGGTTCCAGTCACTCCCAGTATGATCCCAGTGACTCCCAGTCTCTCTCAGTATATCACAGTTTCCCCCAGCATGCTTCCAGTCACTCCCATTTCCTCCCAGTTTCTTCCAGCATGATTCCAGTTGCCCACAGCTACTCCTAGTCACCTTCTGTGCAGTTCCGGCTGCTCCCAGGATATCCCAGTGTCACCACAATGGTCCAAATAGCCGTCAGCATCCTCCTGGTCCCTCCCATTATGATCCCAGTCCCCCTCAGTGTCATCCAGGTTCTACCCAGTATGATCCCAGTTGCACCCAGTTGCCCCTAGTATAGTCCCAGCAACTCCACAGATGATCCCAGTTCCTCCCAGCATGGTCCCAGTGATGCCCAGTTGTCCCCAGGGTAGACCCAGTCATTCCTACTCACTCCCAGTTACTCCCAGCATAGTCCTGATTGTTCCCAGAGTGTTCCCAGTCATCCCCAGATGGTTACAGACACTCCCAGTATATGCCAGTTACCTGCAACATGTTCGTAGCCAGTCCCAGACACTCCCAGTGACCCCAGTAAGGTGTTTGTTATCCCAGTATGATCTCAGTCATGCCCATAGATCCCCGTTGCCTCCAGCATGCATTCTTAGTTCCTCCAGTTTGCTTGCAGCATGATCCCAGTTTCTCTCCATTGCTCCCAGTAGCCCAAAGTGTGACCCAGTTGCTCCCTTTCAACACCAATATGCTCCCAGTAACCTCCAGTATGATCCTTGTCACCTGCACTCTCAGTGTTGTCCCAGTGTAATCCCAGTTATTTCTTATCACTCCCAGTGTGGTCCCAGTTGCCTCCAGCTGGATCAACCCTGTCAGTCCCAGTATGATGCCATTTGCTCCCAGTGTGCCCCCAGTTGCTCCCAGTCACCCCCAGTATGGGGGATGATGTACAGGGTGTGTTTCCACCTCATCATTTCCCCCATCCAAGCCCTGGGACTCAGAGCAGCCTTGTGCAAATCTCAGCTCCCTCCACCCCAGGCTGAACCTGCAGCTTTCAGCTCCTTGGCTCCAACTCCCACCTGCTTTCCTTGCAGAAGGAGCTGCCCCAGACACGGAGGGATGGTCATTTATTGTCAGTGAAAAAAGCCAATGGAAGGCACAGCTCCATCAAATGCAGAAGTCATTCTTCTCCCTGGCTCTGCCCTGCACCTGATCCCCACAGCCTGTCCTGTTTCCTTCATCCCTGCACTGCCAGGGACTTTGTGGGACAAGGGAGCTCTGCTGTGGGTATGGAGGGAGGTCCAAGTGCAGCCACTGGAGGGGGAAGCCCAACTCATCAGGTTTGTGTCCTTTGAGGGACCAGGAACTGGTGAGACTCAGAGGCACAGAAAGGTTTCTCTTCATGGCTAACATAAAAAATGGGAACATGATCAAATTTAATAGATATCAAAATACTTCCCTCAGCTCCTTGTGACATCCCAGCAACATCTGACATGTCCACCATCCACAAGAGATTACCATACAGGAAAAATTTTAGTCAAATACAAAAGAAGTGATATAAAAGACAAAAATACAACTAAGAGTCCGACTAAGGTGGTATTTAATCTTGTGAAAGATTGAGACACTCTCTGAAGCACAAAGGATGAAGCCAGTCAAGGGAGACACATTGGAATGACCAGAGAACAGCTACAGAAAGAAATCTGGGAGCAACAGGGAGGACATAGATCCAGCTCCTCTACATGAATAGATGACCTTAACCACGGCCATTTAAACAGGAGAGCTGGAACCTCCTGAACGAAGAGGGTCATGACATATTAGACTGCATGTTGGTGAAAAGGTAGAATGGAAGATCAGTAGCATCCTGCCATCAGTAGAAGAATTGAGTAGATCAAGGAAATTCCTGTTGCTGGTGGGAAAACTGCCACTTCTTAAAACGACTTAAGTGACCCAGAAAATAAAAATTTGCTTGTATATTATGAAACTCCCAGACATTAAAACCTGTGCCCCTTTCCAGGCAGACATCAGTTGTGTGCCCATGAACAGACAGTGCCACTTGTGCCCTGAGGTGCTCAGCTGGGATTGGCATCTCTCAGAAAGGAGGTGAGGGAGAGCAGAGCACCTTGCAAGCTGCAGGGCCCTGAGAGCCCCACAGGGCTCCTGTCCCATTAACATCTGCTCTGCTCCAGTCTGAAACAGGGACCAGCACGGTGCCAGGATCATCAGAGAACTGAGGTGTGTGCTGGAATTCAATCCCCTCCCCATCCCGCAGCAGCCCTGCCTTTCCCTCCTCCAGCCTTGGTCTCCAGCACAGCCATGGAGGCTCTTTGGGCTCTGGAGTTTTCCCGCAGCCCCCAAGGGCAGCTGAGCTGTGCCTTTGGCACAGTCAGGCCTGCCCAGCATTGCAGGCAATGCCCAGCAATTCCTTGTGTGTGCCTGGCCTTGCTGTCAGCCCCGGCAGCGGCTGCGTGGCCCCTTTGTGCGGCGCTGGCCCAGCCATGGTGCCACAGCCCCTGTGCAGGCCCAGGGCAGGACAGGAGCATTGCGGCTGGGAAGGGCCCCTGTGCCGTGGTGCCCACAGCAGCATTGGGGCTCTGTGCCCCATGGCCTCCCTGCTGGGCAGCCTCTGCCAGCTCCTGCACAGCCCGGGGCACCTGTGGGCCTGCACAGACAGCCCTGCCCCGGGCTCTGCCAGGCTCTGGGCCAGCAGAGAGGCCGCGCAGGGCTGGCCATGGCCGGCAACAGGCCCTGAGCCCCGCAGGAGGATGGAGCTGGGCCACAGCCAAAGTGCCCCGCAAACCTGGGCTGAGCAGCCAGGGCTGGCAAGGGCTGGGGTTAGGGTTAGGCCCCGACAAATGTTGCTGATGAATTTTAATACAGCAGACGCCTCTTCTTTCCTGAGCTCTTCAGTTCAGGAATTCAGTGAGAAAAGCTCCTAAACATTTGATCAAAACACCCAAACAAGAAAAGTGCCTGGGAATAATTTCGGTTTTCAATTATTTTGTGGGTAATTAAGACACATTTCAGAAGTGTATTCAAAGTGAATTTACTATCTTGACAACAATGCAGAGAGAAGTAGTTTGTCCTGTAACGTTTTCTTTTCCTGTTTATATTCTGTTATCAGCAATGTCCAATTGATACGGACCCCCAATACCTTCTAATGCACTCTGAACAGATATGAAAATCAAGATCCTTCATGGCTGACAATCAATCATACTTTGTCCCCAGCCCCTCCCCACCATTTCCCTCATCCAACCCCTGGCACACCAATGGATCAGGAATGGTGTGGCCAGCAGGAGCAGGGCAGGGATCCTTCCTCTGTGCTCGTCATGTGTTGGGCAGCACCTCAAGTGCTGTTTCCACTCCTGGGCCCATCAATTCAGGAAGGACATGGAGGGGATGGAGCATGTCCAGATAAGGGCAACAAGGCTGGTGAGGGGTCTGGAACACAAATGCTGCGAAGAGTGGCTGAGGGAGCTGGAGTTGTTTATCCTGGAGAAGAGGAGGCTGAGGGCAGACAAGGCAGTTCAAGGACACAGGTTTGACTTGATGATTTCCAAGGCCTTTTCTAGCCTTGCTGGTTCTGGGATTCTCTGAAACCACCCTTGCAGCAGTTGCAGGAGGAGCCCTTGGCCTCCTCTTCAAGGGGTCCAGCAGTCCAGGTGCCTCAGCTTCTCCTCACAGCCACCAAGCCCATCCTGTCAGTCCTGCAGAGCCTCTGCAGCTCCTCCTCCTTGCCCAGAACAGGGAGCCCCACAGCCAGACAAACCAGCCCAGATGGGCCCCCCTGGCCTGTGATGCCTTTGGCAAGGGAGCAGCACGAGGCACTGCAGGAGCCTGCAGACAATTCCTGGAGCACTTGGAGGATGATCCTGCTCCCCAAGGGACGTTCCCATGGTGCCCACTCAGGAACTGAAATGGGGAAAGGGGACAGAGAGGAAAAGGAAACCAGGGATGGGCTGTTTGCAGGGAAGGGAACAGGGGTGGGCAAGAGGAAGAAATTTGTTAGAGGGAAGAGTAAAGAAAGCCAAGGTGGAGCAAAGGAAATGCTCAGGGCAGTTTGGGGGTGGCTGCCAGGCAGCCCTGGCTCTGAACAACAACGTCTGCAGTGGCACAGGAAACTCCCAGCTGATGGGAACAAACTTTCTGTGTGACTTCAAAAGGCCACCACAAACCTGAGGGGTTTCCCTGCTGTCCCCCAGCCCTTCCTGGCCCCAGGGGCTGATGGTATTTGTGCTCCCTCAGCTTCATCTCCCCACACCAACACCATGGGGGTGCTGACGCCTGCTCTGGGCAGTGCAAACAGGGGCTCCTGAGGCAGTGCTGCCGTGTCTGTGCCTGCAAGGATGCGGCACCTGTGTGAGCTGGGGGAGAGGCCAGGGCTGCAGAGGGGGGATGTTGTTGGCAGGTGCATGAGGACGCTGTGGGACGCTGCCCTGGGGTGTCCAGCACAGTGGGGATGGATCAGCCCCTGCTCTGCTGCTCTTTCCCCTGAGCATGCAGCCGCCATGGTGCGGTTGGCTTCAACCTGAAAAGAGGCAGTAGCCACATCTGCTGCTGCAAGAGGACAGCTGCTGGTGTGCATCCTGCACAGGACTAGCTTTGTGTCAGTGGATTCTCCAGACACTCTTGCTCTTCTTTCACCACCAAAAGCTTGTTAGAACGCTACACAAAACAAAGGCCCCTGCGAATTGAGGCGGATTCGTTCCAGGAAAAGGAAAGGCAAGAGGGTGGCCAGCACAGGCAACTTCTCATCCTCACTGTGGGGAAAGACGTTTTCATTCCTCTTCTTTTGGAAATCTTGCGTGATCAAGAAAAAATAGATAATCTAATAAAAGAATAGAAAGAATTAAATTTCAAGTAAACTTTGACTCTTAGCCATGTAACATACATTGCAAATGAAGTCCGTCAGTTGCAGCTCTCCGTTCGCATCGCGAATGGTGTACGTGAGGCACAGGGAGACACTTTCAGGCGGGAGTTCTGTCTCCGGATCATCGTTCTGCTAACTTCAAGCGAGTCCAGCCGTGGTGGTTCCTCTCCCCGCGGTGCATTCTGTGCTGAGCTGGAGGTCCGATTTGGATGCTGCACGCCACGCATCTTGCAGCTGGGTAACATGCCAGGGGCTGAAGTGGCCTGGTTGGCAGCTACAATGAATTCAACACGTGAATCAGGGCTCTCAGATGTGTGCTTTGGGACACAGAGCTCGTATGGCTTGCCTTAGATATAAACATGCACTAGGACTACCGCAACACCACAGGACCAGGCACACGCAGAATTTGTTTGACTTCTGTGCCCTTCTTACAAGGCTTGACATTTTGTGTCAGAACGACAGAGCACTGTGGAAAAAATACTTTAAAGGGTACTTTTTCTGAGCCATTTTGGAAAGAAGGCTAGTAATCTTTTCCTACCTGTGGGGTTTGGAGGCTGGGGATGCTGCTCCCCGTGGAGCTGGTGGAAAGCTGCAGGGCCTTGGATCTGAGCACTTTCGGTTGAGCGGAGGCAGCTGCTCCCCGGTACAGCTCTGGAAGGCTGGGGGCCCTCGCTCCGAGCAGCCAAGGTCACCGTGAGAGGCTGAGGAAGTGGCAGGGAGGCATCAGGGCACCTGCCGTTCGGCGCAGCGGCCTCCGCGTAGAGCCCTGGAAGCGGCTCAGCCCGTCCGCGGGCGGCCCCGTGGTCCTGTGCCAGCAAGTGGAAGCATGCATGGGCGGCGCCGGGCTAGGGCGGCGCTGCTGGAGTAGCTTGAGCGACCGCACCAGTGCCACCGTTACGGCCAGCGGCCGGCCGGGGAGCTGCTTGGAGCTGCTTTCCTCTGCACTAGAGCACTGGGGCTCTGTGCTTTCCTTCCCTATGATTACAGAATGTCCTTCCTCTCAGAAAAAGCCAAAATGGATTGCAGCTCACAAAGTTTCTGTATTTCGGATTTTCTATATGAAACTTGCAGGACAGCCAGACTACTGGGCTTGGCCTCCTAGGGCTCACCTTCTCCTGCCTTCGTACATGAAGTTGATCGTATGGTGTAGGCCAGGGGCTCCGATGAAAATGTCTCTTCTTTGGGGGCCTGCCATTGTCATTGTCAATGGGCCTTAGAAAGAAAGGCTGCCTGGGGAAGAAACCGACTTCTTCCTGGGGAACGCCTCAGCGAGGGTCGTGGGTGCCTTGGCTTGCAGGGACTGCAGGTAAGGGGATCCACAGGGACATGTCTTGGTCAAGTCTAGACTAACGGGTGGAGAAATGTCTGTGACTCGGGTTTGGCCTGAAGCCACCACTGTGGTTGCAGTGAGCTCAGGGTGAACAGCTGGCTGTGCAGGAGTGTCCTCTTCAGGTGGTGTCAGATTGATGGGGACGAGGGGGACACTTTTGGGCTGTGGGGGCCTGGAGTCTCATGGCCGAGAGGAGCTCTATTAGATGGGGGTACTAGTTAGGGTGGGGGCATATGTGGGTCGAGTGGAGCTGTGAAGGCTAGGGGAATGCATGGGGGGGAACAGCGTGACCCTTGGCCAGTGTGTTCCTCTCAGAGACACCATTTTACCTGTCTGCCTGTCCATCCAACAGTTCCCAATGCTGTTCTACCTTTTTTGGGGCTTGTCTCATGGGATCGTTATCATACAGGGACAGCTCCTCGTTTGGACAGAAGGTGGTACCCGTGTGTGGCTCCCCTGCATTCTTGTATGTGTCCTGCTGTCCTTTGTCCTGCTATCCTGTGTCCCTGCAGATACACAGTGACCAACAGAAGACTCATGGACTGTGACAGTTTAGCAACTCCTATCTGGGCCAGGCTCTGCGGGTGGGCAGAGATGTAAGACACTGGAAGCTTGTGAATGGAGAGCAACGATGATTGATGCTGCTTAATGGTGTGGAACCTGCAGGGGCGGGCTACCTCAGGGTAAGGGTACCGTCTAGGAATGGTTGTGGCCCAGGGGTTGTGGGGAGTGCAGTGGTTGAGATCCCAGGGGCTCAGTGAGACTGCATGGAGCGAGGGGGTCAGGGTGGGTGACATCTGCTCTGTGGCAGTGGCCTGTCCCCATGCCCCTGTTGCTGCTGCTCCCCTCACACATGGCTGCAGGTCTCAGGGACCCTGGATTGAAGTGGATGGGGGGGGGGGGGGGGGGGGGGGTGTTCCAGTGGGGGGTACCTTGGATAAAGCCAGGTGGTTGTGGGATGGGGAGACACAGAGAGGAGACTCTGTAGTGACGCGCAGAGGTATGCGAGGTAGGAAGACGAAGATGGATAGATAAGCGGGGCTCTGGCAGTAAGCACCTGGCTGAGTCTAGACCACCAAAGAACGGAGTTGCACAAAAATGGCTTCTCCTGATGCAATTATGAGTGTGGGCACTTTTGATAGGCAGTGACAGTATGGATACACTATATTAGAATGAGGGAAACTGAGTTCTTTCTATATAGTGGTATGACCTGAAGGGGAATAATGACAGGAGACTGGGGATGAGGTTTGTAGATCATCAATGGAACGAATAAGGGGTCTGAATGAAATATACAGCATGAAAGGAGGGGAGGCAATTGGAGAGAACAACAGTAGACCTCGGAGTGTTCACTGCAACCTGCTATAATGGGAAGGAGAGGACTGAGAATGTGAACACCACGCGGGACCTTCATGAGTGACACGCATTAATGGCAGAAGTGAGTACTAAAGTGAGTATGGAGTCGCTCTAAAGGGTATGGATGACGGTAAAGCGGGCGTGGGCGGACTGTCTCACTGGTAACAACCGGAAAAAAAACACTGGGGTGGGAAGGGTCTTGCGCCTCACAAACCACATTGTGACAACAATGATTATTACCTTGGTGGTCCAATGTGGAACAACAGATGCACTACTCACGTGAATGGTCTCTTTTGGAAACTCCTCTAGCCCAATGTGTCTCCCAGGCTAAAATCTTGAGCGTA
>JAJEOU010002823.1:162778-270943 GCA_021534815.1 Acrocephalus arundinaceus | reverse complement strand
CAGCTGCTGCAGCTGCTGCTGTGTGAGCCCTGCCGTGCGTGTGGGCGCTGCCAGAGCCGTGTGTGGGGATGGGCTGGAGCTGCAGCTTCCTTGTCCTTTTGTTTGACAGATTCAGTCTTTGGATTAGGAATCTTGTTTTTTCTTAACTCTTACCTCTTCCCAGACTTGCCTGGGGAGTGAGTGCTGGCACAGCCCTTTTTGTAGATTATTAGTTGTGTTGGCCAAATAATGTCTCTCTGTCTCTTGCTGTGCAGACCCATTGCCTGCAGTACATTTGTGATTGAGGAAGGGCAGAGTCAGGGTGGGGAGTGGGATTTTCTGGATTTAGCAATCTCTTATTCTCAAGTGGAATGTCTTTTGTCTTTTGTAAACTCACACATAGCAGTGTTCCCTTTGTGTTACACGGCCTTTGGGGTGAAGAACAGTTAGTGTATCCCTGATGTGATTCCAAGAAACTGCTGAGTGATCTTTGGGTTTCTTTCTCTCTGTTTTTCTTTCAAGGGGAATATTAATGTTGCCCCTGGGTCTTCAGGAGAGGACACCATGGACAGGGCTGCAGCAGAGGAAGCTCCATCTGGTACCGAGAGTTGCGGGAACAGTTCCCCAGAGCCCGAGGAGCCTGGTAAGGAGAGAGCCCCCATTGGTTTAGAGAGGTGTGAGAGGGCTACTCTGAGCCTGCCTGTGACAGGAGGGGAGATCAGAAGAGTTGAGTTCTTGTCTGCAGGGCTGGTGCTTCCTGCTGCCTTTAGTTCCAATCCTGCACTGGCACAGGCTCCCCGAGCCCTGCCCTCCACGCTTCTGCAGAGGCTGACACTGAGTCCTCTGCTGTGGCAAGAGAGCAGGGACTAAATCTGACCTGGTGGGAGTTGTGTCACCAACCTGCGTGTCCCAATTTGGTTCATAACTCAGCTCACAGCACCCTTCAGCTTCAGCCATTTCAGCGAGGGCTGAGGCCTCTCTGTCAGCACAGAGAAAGAACAAGGCTGGGCTTCTTTGGGGGAGCTGGGGCTGTCTGTGTTTCAAGCTCTCGTGGGTGCCATTTGCACTGCGAGTGCTGAGACTTTATTGAGGTACTTGAATGCTTCACACAGTTTTGGGAACTTGGCAGGATCCCTGTTCTCTAAAGAGTCGGCTTCAAATTCCCAAGTGAGAGTCTGCCTGTCAGGCCATCTTTTACAGTCCGTGATAGAAGGACAATTGCTGCCCAAGGGAAACGTGTACAGGGGCCAATATTGACTCAGTGTTCTCTTTTCTTCCCAGATCCCACATGATCGATGTCTCCTGGTGGGGTGCCCTGCGTGGGAGGAAGAGACAGAGGGAGAGCCTGTGACTACCAGGCAGGTAGAATCCCTCTGTCTATAGTGATATGTTTAGAATGATATAGTTATATTTTTCTATCTATAAATCTGTTATTTTTAGAAATACAGTATATTTATAGATGTATAGTTGTATTTATATGCCTAAATAGGTATAGACCTAAAGAGGTAAAATATTATATATATATATATATATTTATTTATATAGTATAGTTATAATCATGTATGCATAGGTATATTAGTAGATATACATTTTTAGTTTTATCTATGTAGATTGTTACAGTTATTTACATATATATATGTTTTTTTTAAATATGTGCATAGTTATATACTCATAGCTACATGGGTGTTTAGGTACATAGATTAGTATCTATATAAGTACAGACTAGTTTTTAACCTTTTTCCCTCTCTCCGTTCATCCTTTTCCCCCTGTGCCCCCTCTGTCCCTGTTCCTGTGCTGGGTCCGAGCTGGCGGCCGGGCCGGGCGGGGCAGCAGTTCCAGCCCCGGGGGTCCCTGGAGCGGTGGCAGCTGCCGGTGGCCCCAGGCAGTGTCCCCTGAGGAGCTGCTGAAGGACGGTGAGACAGAGTGGCCTGAGGGGGCTGAGGAGGCAGTGACACTGCAGGGACAGTGACCTTGAGGGGCTGGGGGGACTGAGGGGTGTAGGGCAGCAGAGGGCAATGGTGGCACTGAGGTGACAGGGAAGTGGCACAGGCTGAGGGGGGTGGCAGGTCTAAGGGGATGGGATGGGTCAGAAGGGATTGAGTGGGGTGAGAGGACTGTGAGGGGCTGAAGAAACTGAAGGGGGCCGGGGCTTTGCCCAGGGGATGGTGGGGCTGAGGGGATGGAGGGGGCCAGCAGGGAGCACAGAGGGCTCAGGGACTGCAGCTCTGCCAGGCCTGGGAACCAATTCCAGAGCCTCCACTTTTGTCACAGCTTCCCTGAAGACCTTGAGGACAGGCAGAGACTGACAGGAGGCAGCAGGGAGAAGCTGAAGGCCACCAGCAAGAGCAGTGGACAGGGAGCTGCTGCTGCCAGCCGAGAGCCCGGTGAGGCCACAGGGCCGCTGAGGCAGGTTGGGGCTGAAGGTGGCGTGGGCTTTGGCCATGGGCTTTGGCCAAACTTTTTCTTTCTAACCCTCCTGGGGAGGCGCTGAGATTTTCCCTTCCCTGACTGAAGGGCAGGTGCTGCCAAGGGAAATGTCCCAATCCTGACTCAGTGTTCCCTTTGCTTCCCAGATGTCCCATCTGCTGCCCCTGTCCAGGAGAGCTGCTCTGCACAGGAGGAAGCTAAGATGGAGTGAAAGGCATTGAAGATGGGGCAGCTGAAATCCCTCTGCTTAGAGTTTGGTTTAAAGACAAATGGACTTGAACACAGGGAGGGATAATTATATGGATATTTATATATGTTTGTTGCTTTTTGTATAAGAATATTTCTGTATGTATGTTGTTATATTTATGGATATATGCTATGTATAATGTATGTAAATATGCATATGTTTGTAATTACATGTATGTGTATATATGTATATAGAAGTATGTATTTTTATCTGTGTTCAGTTCTTTATACTTGTAGTTATATGGCTCTTTAATAGGTATTTTGCTATTTGTATATGCAATTTAGATAGAGATACTGATATTTTTGTATTCCTAAATGGCCTTTAAGCTTCTAGTAAGTAGTAATAAATTAAGTTGTTAAAAACCTAATTGATCTTTGTGTATAGTGAGTTGTTGCAGAGGTTGGCAATAAATTCAGTTTTTGTTAACTGAAGTTGGTATTTGTATATTTTTACATAGCATTGCTGTAAAAATCTAATAAATTCCTTTTTTAACTTAAATTGACATCTGCATAGTTCTATATTGTCAGTGTGGGTGTAGCAATTTCTAATAAATGACATTTTTCATGTGAAATCAATTCTTGTGTATTTGTCGATCAGCAGTGCAGCTGTCATAATCTGCAAGAAATTACAATTGTCAGCTATGCTGGGTGTTTTGTGATTGGTGCTGCCCAGAGCAATGAGCAGATGGAAATGATGCAGGATTTGGGCCATGAAAATCTCCAGCCATGCCCAGCACCTGCCCCACTTGCACTCAGGCTGGCCCAGGAAAGCGCAGATTTGGGATGGCAGCAGAGCCACACGTTGGCTCAGAACTCGCTGCAAAGGCCTGCTGAGAAAAGTGCGGGACTGCACGGAGCGTCCAACTCCAACCAGAGCCACCCAGGGAGGACAAATCCACCCCCATGGCACGGGCAACTCTTTAGCAAGCGCTCCAAGTGTCCCTCTGAAGGTCATCCTGGAGCCCAGAAGCCAACAAGGATCTCTTGGAACCCTGGGCACTGAGAATTTCAGACTTGCTGTGCTGACAGGCACTGACCCCCAAGGAAACACTGCATTTGATCTGAGGCCTTGGAAAAGGCTTCCAAAATTGAATGACAGCACTGGGAGTATGGGTGTGCGGTTTGAATAGAAGTGTGTAATATCACATGGTGGAACCCTTAGAGTTTAAAGTTTTAGAATATAGTAATATATAAAAAGGAGGATTTAGGGCATAGGTTAAGTCCTTTTTTTACCTTCTTCTTCATGGGTCTGGGTTGTATTTGGTAAGTGGGTAAAAAAATCTGCATTGTAGACCATGGTTGGTTTGTTACTGATTTAAAAGTAAAACTAATTTAGGTGTCATTTCTTAATTGGATAGTTTGTTCTTCAAAGACCTTGGAAAGAGATAGAGACAGAGCCCTTTTCTACTTTGTTAGCTAGAACTCACAGCTTGTGAGACTGTAACATAGATGAGAATTAATAAATATCGGAGTCCGAACATGAAATCTGTCTCTCGAGCATTTAAGCCCAGCTCTAACAGAAAAAGAAGAGAAAATGCCAGAGGGACCCTGAGCCAGCTTTGCTGCCTTTGGCAGCACTTTGGCAAATGAGCTGCAGTAAGGGGGAGGCAACAGTGACTGTGACTGCTGCAGGCTGGGGATGCAGGAAGGGCCATGGACACTTGTGCTGAGATGCTCCAGAATCCAGAAGGATGCTGGAGAACTGGGAAGCACCAAGTTCTCACAGCCACTCCAAGGATGGAAGCCCTTGGTGTGAAGTTCCCTGGAGGAACTGGCAGGGAGTTGCTGCAGGGATCAGCAGGAGCAGAATGCAGCAGGATCTGCTCCTTGTCCTGGCTCTGTGTGCAGGTCACAGGCTGTGATGGCCCCTGCTCCCACAGAGCCCTTGCCCATGGAGGCTGCATGGGAAAAGCAATCCCATGGCAAAGAGAGAGAGGCTTTGCACTTGAAGTCCAGTGCTCTTGTGTTTCGGGCTTGAATGGCTCTCATGCCAAAGCACAGCAGGTAAGAAGGGCTTGGGGAGGCAGAGCCTTTAGAGGAAAAGAGAGATCAGGCACTCACATGCCTGAAACTCCTTCAGCTACAATAAACCTTTTCTAGTATTTATATATAATTATATATATAATATAATATAATATAATATAATATAATATAATATAATATAATATAATATAATATAATATAATATAATATAATGTAATAAACCTGTGATAACCCAATCTGCTTGCTTTGTACTGATACACTTTGTACCAGTGAACATTAGAGGCAATGCCAGATTCTTATTTAACATCATGGCACGCTGCTGCTTCATTGCAGAACTGCCTCAGTGTGGAGAAAATCAGCCTAATTTATTGTCAGTTTAAGTAGATGCGGTGAGAAACAGTGATACGGATTCAAAGAGATTTTCTAACCTCGTCATCCACAGGGAATTTTGTGCTGCCTTTTCTTCATTGTATGCACAACATTTTTGAGTCGTTCTGTATCCTTCAGGGAGGTATCCACTAGTGACCGAAAAAGAAAAGGGGGATTATGGCACTCATTCTCTTTTAACACATATTTGCACTAAGCTGTAGCTTAAACTAAGAAACGTAGTAACTTAGTACACTTAGATTTTCTTTAGTCATGTACTGTGGAATAAATGGCAGAGGAACAGGCACTATCCAAGCTGTAAGAACAGCATGTTCTTGGTCTTAACATTGTGTACAAGAAAGCACCACAATCTGAATGATTCACCTCTTAGGTAAAACCAGAATGGTTCATGGTGTAAAACTAGCAGGTGATGGAAATAACCAATGTCCCTGGGCTGGGGCAGAAGCCTGGGAGTCCAACGCTTGGAAAAAGAGAGCTGGCAAAGGCAGCCCAAGCTGCAGGCAGGCATTGGCTCAAGGCAAGAGGGAGCTTGTGTTGTGTTTTATCTCCTGTTTGCCAGTCAGGATTAAATGCTCGAGACAATGTTTTGTGTTCGGACTCAGATGTTTATTAATTCTTATCTATATTACAGTCCCACAAATAGTGAGTTCTACAACACTTCCAGCTAACAAATCAAAAATGGACCCCTATCTCTTTCTCTACAAGGTATTTTAAGGATGAATTGTCCAATTAAGAAAGGACACCTAAATTATTTTTACTTTTAACCAATAACCAATCACCTTTGGCCCGCCATGAGGATTTTTCTACCCAAGTACAAAATACCACCCAAACCCATGAAGAAGGTGAAAAAGAAGGACCAAGCCTATGCCCTAAAACCTCCATCTTGCTATATATATATGTTACTATATTCTAAACCCTTAAACTCTAAGTTTTCCTCTATGTGACATTGTACACTTCTATTCAAACTACACATCCATAATCCCAGTTTTGGAAGCCTTCTCCAAGGCTTCAGGTCAAATGCAGTTTTCTTGGGTGCCAGTGTCTGTCAGCACAGCAAGTCTGAAATTCTCAGTGCCCAGGGTTCCAACAACAACTGTCAAGTTTGAGCAGGCCAGCTGAGGAACAAGAGAGGCTGCTGCTTGCTGTAAAAGTCGTTTATGAAGTGGCTGGATCAGTCTCACAAAGCTCCGAGTGTTACAGGCCGTGCCATTGTGCAAAATGCCTTCCTGCACAGAGTCCCCATGTGCCAAGCAGAAGCAGCAGCAGCACCCCTGATACAATGCACTCTGTTCATAAATCATCCAGGCAGCCACAAACACGATGCTATTACTGTCTTTTTGACCTATCCTGGTCTAACACAGTTGGGCGACAATGGTCATCATTTCTTACACAAGGCCTACACCCTATCTATTCTGTCTAGCAATGTTAGCAATGCTATGTTATATTTATGTTATGTCTAGGACTTAGTTAACTTTGTACAAGGTAATGCTGCTGAAATTTAAACTGGATTTTAGGGCTTTTCTATCAACCAATGCAGTCTCTTATTTGAAAAAGGCACTTAAGGCGTATTTTTACTCACCTAAAACTAAAACTTACATCCCCACTTCATGTCTGTGTGACTTGATGTGTCACAGTTTCTCCAAGAGTTTCAAACCAAGCCCTGCATTCTTTTCTGCCTCTAAGCCTGTGTGCACGGGGTCCTGGGAGATTTCTGTCTGGTTTCCAACAGGGCTGGGAAACGACTCCGTGGGTCCGTTCTCTCCTTGTTCCCAGGTCTCCACACGGTGCAGGTGGTTTCCAGCTGTGACCTCCTTTCCAACAGAGAATCCACGGATCCCACCAGTACAGCTGTGACAGGTGGGATTTTGTCTCCTTCCAGCTGGGATCTGGGAGCTTTGCAGTGTCTGACGGTGCCACCTGGATCACCCAGAGGTGCTGGGAATCCAAAGGGATCATGGTGGAGCAGATGAAGCATTACCTGGGACACACCTGTGTGGAAGGGCCCCCAAAATACATCAGATATGGTTGGGAGGCTCTGAAGCACAAAGGTGGGTGTGGGAGGGGAAGGGGAATTCCTATGGGAATGTGGGATTCAGAAATGGGGGGACTTGGGAATGCAGGAATTCCCATGGCAATTCCATGGCTGGATCTCACTCTCATCTCAGACAGGTGAGAATTCCATGGATGGATCTCCCCCTCAGCCCATTGCCATGGGAATTTCATGGGGAATGGATTTGAACTGATGACCAATCCAATGACAGCAGAGAGATGAGAAGCAATCCCTGCTGGGATTCCATGGGACATAAATCCCAATCCTGTCCCCAGGCTGGCTCTGTTGTGCCCGTGGCAGCTCCAGGGGAGTGCCTTGTCCCTGCCCTGAGCCCAGCACGAGCCTTTCCTTGGGTGTTCTCTGCCCTGCCCGGGGCAGGAGGGCACTGCTGGAGTGGCTTTGGTGGCCCTGGGGGCTGGGCCAGTTCTTTCTAGAGGGGCCCAGATCTTTCCCAGTATGGGCCCTGTGGCTCCCAGTCACCCCCAGTATGATCCCAGTCACTTTCAGTTACACTCAGTATGATCCCTGTATCATCCTGGTCATTCCCAGTATGCTCCCAGTATGGTCCCAGGTGTTCCCATTCACCCCTACTATAGGTCCAGGCACTCCCAGTATGGTTCCAGTCATCCCCAGTATGTTCTCAGTCCCTCCCACTATAGCTCCAGTCCTTCCCAGTGTGATTCCAGTATGAATCCAGTCACTCTCAGTACGGTGCCATTTGCCCCCAGCATGGTCCGAGTTGCTCCCAGTCACCCTGCACGGTTCCAGTCACTCCCAGTGTGAGCCCAGTCACTCCCAGATACTCCCACTAATATTCCAGTAACTTTCTTTATGATTCCTCTGTGATCTCAGTGACTCCCTGTCTCTCCCAGTAAATCCCAGTTGCACCCAGTGTGTTTCCACTCACTCCCAGTCGTTCCCAGTAGCTTCCAACATGATTCCCTGCTCATTGCCACTCCCAGTCACATCCAGCATGATTCCAGTCCCTCCCTGTATATCCCAGTTGCCCCAATATGGTCCCAGGTGCCCTCAGCCTGCTCATAGTCACTTCCAGTATGATCCCAGTATTACCCCAGTCACGCTCAGTGTGGTGCCAGTTGCTCCCAATATGATCCCAGTTTTCCCCAGCATGGCCCAAGTTCCTACCAGTGTAATCCCAGTTGCATAGATCCAGTCACTCCCAGTATGATCCGATTGTGCTGCCATCGTGATCCCAGTTGCTCCCAGTGTAAACTCAGTTGCTCCCAGTCCCTCCCAGTCTGATCCCAGTTGCTCTCAGTGGCGCCTAGCATAGAACCAGTGATTCCAAGTATGGCCACAGTAGGAGTCCACGATGATCCCAGTCTCCCCCAGCTTGCTCCCAGTCATTTGCAGTTGCCCCCAGTATTGACCCAGTCACTCCCAGTCACTCTTCGTGTGTTCCCAGTCACTCCCAGTATGGTCACAGACACTCCCAGTATCCCAGTTACCCTCAGCATACTCATAGTCACTCCCAGTGACACCCAGCAGCCCCAGTAACGTTCCAGTTTCCACCAGCATGATCCCAGTCACTCTCAGTCAATCCCACTTGGTCCCACGATGATCCCTGTTCCTCAGTTCTGGTCCTGCTGGGTCCCAGTGTGCTCTGATCCTGCTCCCAGTGGGTGCCAGTCCTGGGCCTGGGGTGTATGCTGGTGTATCCTAGGGTATCCTGGTGTATGCCGGTATCCCAGTCCATCCCCCGGCACAAGGAGCGGCACCGGCACGGGGCCAGCAGGGAGCTGCAGATGCTGCAGGAGCGGCACAGCCAGAGCGGGGCTCAGGGCAGGGAGCCGGGGCTGGGGGATCTGTGGGGCTGCCATAGCACCTGTGGGACTGCAGTGGGGATCTGTGGGGCTGGGCCGGGATCTGGGGCGCTGGGATGTGCATCCATGTGGATCCAAGGGGCTGTGATGAGGCTCTGTGGGTCTTCATCAGACTCTGGGGCTCCATGGGGCTGGAATGGGGATCTGTGGGGCTGGGACACAATTCCGTGGGTCTCGGTGGGTCCAATCCCTCCCCAGGTGTCCACACCTGCAGGAGGTTTCTAGCTGTGACCTGCTGTCCCACGGGAGCGTCCGCGGACTTGATCAGTTTAACTTCAACAAGCGAGAATTCCTCTCCTTCCAGCTGGGATTAGGTGGATTCGTGGTGCCCGATGGTGCTGCCCAGGTCACCAAGAGGCGCTGGGAACAGGATGAGATCGAGGCTGAGGAATGAACAAATCCCCTGGGGCACACCTGCCTGGAATGTCTCTGGAAATACGTCACATATGGGTGGGAAGTGCTGGAGAGTAAAGGTGAGGAGGGTAGAATTCCCATGGGAATGTAGGATTTGGAAATGTGGGATTTGGGAGGGCAAAACTTGGGAACATGGGAATTCCCATGGGACCTCCATGGATGGATCCCACTGCTGTCCCATTCCCATGGGATTTCTGTAGATGGATCTCACTGCCATGCCGTTCCCATGGAATTCCATGAGCAGATCTCACCCCCATCCCATTGCCATGGATTTCCATGGATGCATCTCACAGTTATCCCATTCCAGAATCCCCTGATGTCCATGTGTCTGGAAAAGTGGAACACAGGAACCTGACATTGTCCTGCTCACGTATGGATTCTACCCCAGCACCATTGGGATCAGCTGGATGAAGGGGGATGAAATCCGGGATCGTTCCCAGCAGCAACAGCACCTTCCACACCTGGGCCAGGATTGAGGCGCTGCCGGAGGAGCGGGAGCAGCACCGGTGCTGGGTGGAGCATCCCGGAATGCCAGAGCCCAGGATCTTCTCCTGGGGTGAGGCTGGGAATGTGGAATGTGGGAATTGGGAATTTGGGAATGTGGAGCAGCAGGATGGGGGTTCTCCTCCTCTCCTCACCATCCTGTGCTTCCCAGAGCTGGAACCCAGCGGGAATCTCACCCTGGTGGTTGCTGTGCCCATCATCGCTGCCATCGTCATCATTCTCCTCATCAGATTCGGTATCTGGAGGCTCCAATCCGGTTCCCCCCAAACCCATCCTGGGGGTCTCCCTGTTCTCCTCTCCCTCCCAAGACTGCTGGGGGTCCCCCCACGACCCACCCACCCCCCTAAACTCCTCCTGGGTCTGCACACGGGGACCATGTCCCCGCCCCCAGGATGATGAGGGGTCCTGGGCTGAGCCCCCCACTCAGCCCAGGGTGTGGAGGGAACTGGGGGTCCTGGTGCTGGAAGTGGCTGCTCCTAGGATGAGCCCACTTGCTCTGTCCGTGTGGTTCCAGTTTCCTCAGCACTCCCAGTATGAGCCCAGTCACTCCCAGAATGATCCTGGTCACTTCCCCTCACTCCCCTGAGGATCCATCTTGCTCCCAGTATGAGCCCACTCACTCCCAGTCATTCCCCATTATGATGCAAATTGCCCCCAGCACAGTCCCAGTTGTTCCCATTTGCACCCACTATTATCCAGTGTGCTCCCAGTTCTCCCAGTTCCCCCAGTATAATCCCAGTCATTCCCAGTATGATGCCGGTCTGTCCCAGCAAGGCCCCAGTCACTGACACTTCTCCCCAGTTTCCCCCAGCATGGTTCCAGTTACCCCAGCTATTTCCCAGTGGCTCCCAGTGTGGTCCCAGTCACCACCTGCATGATCTCAGACACTCCCAGTATATCCCAGTTGCCCTGAACATCCTCAGAGTGATTTCTAGTTATACCAAATTACCTCAGCATGGTGCAGTTGCCCCCAGTTTTATCCCAGTCACTGCCAGTACATCCCAGTTGTCACCAGCATACATCCTGTCATTCCTATTTATTCCCAGTTGCTCCCACTGTATCCCCAGTAGGCTCTCAGCATGGGTCTGGTAGCTCCCAGGGACCAACACTCAGGGTCCATTAACACCCACTATAATCCCAGTATGATGCCAGTCACTCCCAGTATGATTCCAGTGGCCCCCAGTGTTACCCCAGTTGCTCCCTGTAAATACCACTATGAACCCACTACCCTCCAGTATGATCCTCATGGCTCCCAGTCTCCCCCAGTATATCCCAGTCACCCCCAGCACGCTCTCAGTCACTCCCAGTTCCTCCCAGTTGCTTTCAGTGTGATTCCAGTTGCTTACAGCCACTCCCAGTCAATCCCAGTAAGAGTCCAGTCACCCTCTGTGTGACCCCAGTCTCAACCAGCATGAAAACAGCTGCTCACACTGTGATGCCAACATGATCCCTGTTGCTGCCAGAATAGTTCCAGTTGTTCCCAGTTCCTCCCAGTATGATCCCACTTGTCCCTAGAATAGTCCCAGTCCCTCTCAGCATGGTCACATGCACTCCCAGTTTTCCCCAGCATGGTCCCAGCTGTCCCAATGTGGTTCCAGTCTCCCCAGTATGGTTACAGACACTGCCAGTATATCCCAGTATATCCCAGTAAGGTTCTGGTTACCTCAGAATGATGCCAGTCTTTCCCAGTTACTCCCAGTCAACTCCAGCATGATCCCAGTTTCTGGCAGTTTCCCCAAGTGTGGCCCCAGTTGCTCCCAGTATGATTGTAATTCCCCACTTGTGGTCTCAGTCCCCTCAGCATGGTCCCAGTCCCTTCCAGTTGATTCCAGTTGCTCCCAATGTGTCCACATTTTCCTCCCAACAGCAGCTCCCAGTAACCCCCAGTCAGGATCTCTTCACACCCATTGTAATCCCAGTGGCTCCAGGGATGAACCCAGGAGGACCCAGTCACCCTCAGTTTGGTTCCAGTCACTCCCAGTATGACCCCAGTCACTTCCAGATACTCCCAGTATTATTCCAGTCATGCCCTGAGTGACTGCCTGTCACTCCCAGTGTGAGCCCAGTTGCTCCCAGTCACCTCCAGCATGGTTCCAGTCACAGCCAGCAGCTTTCCAGTCATTCCCAGTGTGGTTCCAGCAGGATCCCTGTATGACCCCAGCAAAGGCACAGCTGCTCCCATTTACCCCCACTGTGGTTTCAGTCTCTCCCAGTGTGTCCCAGTTGCTCCCGGCAAGTTCCCAGTCACTCCCAGTTGTCCTCAGCTGCTTCCAACCTGATTCCAGTTGTTCACAACCACTCCCAGTCACCCTCAGTGCAGTCTCAGATGCTGCCAGTATGGTCCAGTATGCTCAAGTATGATCCCACAGCGTGGGCCCAGGCTCTCCCACTGTGATCCCAGTAAGATCCCAGCTGCCCCCAGGACCTTGCAGAGCCCCAGCCATGCTGTTTGCCCCCAGCCTGCCCACGGCCAGCCTGGGGCTGCTCCCGGGGCTTTTCTGTGCTCAGCATTGGCCTGGGCAAAGTGTTCTGGAGAGAGCCTGGGCAAGGAGCCTGCAGCCCCCAGGCCCTGGCCTGAGGCGTCAGCGCTGCCCCAGCAGTGCCCATGGCCTGTCCCTGCTGCAGCCCCGGCACTGCCACCCCCAGCACTGTGCCCGGCCCCGAGAGCACTCAGGCTCTACAGCAACACCAGGGCCAGCAGGGCAGCGGGGCAGGGCCACGGCAGCAGCACTGGCAACACCAAGGGCTGCTGCTGCTGCTGCTGGGCACAGCTGCTGTGCCAGCACTGATCTGCCCCCAGCTCTGCACACAGACATTGCTGCTGCAGCTGCAGAGAAGGGAACCAAAGAGGGATTTCTGCAGAAAACATGGCTGGGAGATCCTTGAGCTCCTTTAAAGCCACCAAGAGCACAGCCCCTCATTGACACTGTCTGCGGCCACAGTGAATGTGGAGAGAAACAAAACGAGATATGGCACAATGACATATATTTGTAAACAAGATTTAAAAAAAAACTAAAAGAAATAGAACCTCCAAAAAACAAACATGAAATATCAAGCATGGCTTTTATTCAGAGTGATTTACAGAAATTGGCCAGCAGTTGAATGTTTTTGAAACAATCTAATCATCAGTGTCCACACTGCAGCCTTGAGCTCCTGGTTCCGCAGGCTGTAGATGAGGGGGTTCAGGGCTGGAGGCACCACCGAGTACAGAACTGACAGGGCCAGATCCAGGGATGGGGACGAGAGGGAGGGGGGCTTCAGGTAGGCACAAAAGCCAGTGCTGATGAACAGAGAGACCACGGCCAGGTGAGGAAGGCAGGTGGAAAAAGCTTTGTGCCGTCCCTGCTCAGGGGGGATCCTCAGCACAGTCCTGAAGATCTGCACATAGGAGAAAACAATGAACACAAAACAACCTAATAGCAAAGAGATGGAAAACAGAAGAAGCCTCCATTCTCTGAGCTTTGACTGTGAGCAGGAGAGCTTGAGGATGTGTGGGATTTCACAGAAGAACTGGCCCAGGACATTGCCATGGCACAGGGGCAGGGAAAATGTATTGGCCGTGTGCAGAAGCGAATAAAGAAAGGCACTGGCCCAGGCAGCTGCTGCCATGTGGGCACAAGCTCTGCTGCCCAGGAGGGTCCCGTAGTGCAGGGGTTTGCAGATGGACACGTAGCGGTCGTAGCACATGATGGTCAGGAGGAAATACTCAGCAGAGAGGAAGAACAAAAAGAAAAAGAGCTGAGCAGCACACCCTGAGTAGGAGATGTCCCTTGTGTCCCAGAGGTAATTGTGCATGGCTTTGGGGACAGTGGTGCAGATGCAGCCCAGGTCGGTGAGGGCCAGGTTGAGCAGGAAGAAGAACATGGGGCTGTGCAGGAGGTGGCCGCAGGCTACGGCGCTGATGATGAGGCCGTTGCCCAGGAGGGCAGCCAGGGAGATGCCCAGGAAGAGGCAGAAGTGCAGAAGCTGCAGTTGCCGCGTGTCTGCCAATGGCAGCAGGAGGAAGTGGCTGATGGAGCTGCTGTTGGACACTTGCTGTCTCTGGGCATTGGGTACTGCCATGGAGAAAAGGACAGGGAAGAGTTAGAGGAAATAGCTGTAACCAAAATCAAAGCAATTTCGCATACACCCTTTCCTGGAACACACAGACACCGGTAAATGTTGAACCATTACTTTGATGATTCTTTTTGTCCCTTTCAATTCAGAATGTTCTGTGATTCTTTTATTACAATTCCTGTTCTTCTTCTCTCATCCTCCTCTTGCCTATAATCAAAAAAAGAAAAAAAAAAATAAACCATTTAAAAGTGTTATAAGAATAAAGTAACAAGCACACCGTTATTTGAAACTTCCAGGTGTCCCAAATGGAATGGTGCACACCCAGCCCCTCAGTTCAGCAACCTTTAAAGTTTATTAATTAACATGTTTAACAGGAACATCCAAAAGGTAATTCAGTTGCCCCAGTCACACACCCCTGGGTCAACCCATTGGAGTAAGCCAAGGGCTTATTTGCATCATTTTTTTTTATGACTGCTCACACTCTGGTTAAAAACCAAAATGTTTTTCTTGTAGGCACTCTTCCTGATAATAAGACTATACAGTCTTTCAGAAATGTATTTAGGTCTTCTAATTGTTCTAAAACCTAAGAGAAAGGGGGGGGGGGGAACCTACTAGAGATAATTAAGGATTATACATATATATGTATGTAATAGTAGTTGAATAGAGTTAATAAAGAATTATAGATTTATAGTTATATAACAGTAGTTACAAAACAAAAAATAAATGACTAATGTATAAAAAGCAAAAATCATTTTGTCATCACCCCAAGTTTCCCATTCTTCTCCAAGCAGGAAATTGAAAACACTCTCAGGAAAGCTCCTGATCTTTACAGCAATGCCAGGCTTACCTTCTTTTGGCAAGTGTCCTCCGCAGCTGTGCCCAGGATGGTGTGGAGCTGGGAGCAGCCCTGCCCCACACAGCCCCTCTCAGCAGCAGCAGCAGCAGCAGCAGCTGCCCTGCTCAGGGTGGCTCCTTCCCCCTACAGCTTCTCCCCAGCGCTGGCAGCAGCTCCCCGGGCTGGCTGAGAGCTGTCCCTGGCAGGCAGCAGAGTCCCTGGGCCAGCACAGCGCCCTGGGCTGCAGGACCCTGCTCTGCACCACAGCCCTGGGCACCCCTGGCTGCAGCCCCGGCTGCTCAGCCCTGCAGCAGAGCCTGGCCCCAGGGAGCTGCCTTGTGCTGGGCCTGGGCTGGGGCAGCAGGGAAACCCAGCCCTGCCCTAGGGCCACATCCCTGCCCTGCAGCAGCTCCCACAGTGCTCCTGGAAGGTGCTCCAAGCTGTGGGATGTGGCAGCTCCAGGAGATCCCTGCAGGAGCTGCAGCTTCTCTTCCCCCAGCCAGAGAGTGACTGTTTGCAAGCCTGGGAGGATTTCTCCTGCAGTGAGCCCTGAGTGAGCTCTGCTCTGTGCTGCCAGCCCAGGCTGAGCTGAAGCCCTGTGTGCCTGTGTGCTGTGCCCGGGGTGGCTGCAGGCAGTGCCCCAGCCCTGCTGGGCTGGCAGAAAAGCTGCTCATCCAGAGAAATGTGTTTTTAAGCTCTTCTTGGTTGCCAGGATCTCCCTCTGGATGATGAGCTCAGCCCAGCTCATCAGCACAGACACAGCACAAGGACTTTAATGACCCTCTCAGGGCTTTGTGCTGAGGCCCTGAACATCAGTCCCTGAGAGGGAGCTGAAGAAACCTCTCCAGAACTCCAAGGCAGAAGCCAACTCCAAAGTTTCTGGAAGTTTTAATGGGTCCCAGGGAGGGACACGACACAGAAAGTGTCCCCAGGCCCCAGGCAGAGCAGAGAACTGCAGGCAGTGATGACAGGTGGGGACAAAGAGAAGCCAAGGCTTGGTGCCCTGGGCCACAGCAGCCTCTGTGCCACCAAGGACACTGAGGAGACCCCTTGTCCTGAGGCCCTGGGGCCTCCTGGCACAGCCCCAGCAAGGCTGGGCACTGTCAGCCCCTTGTCCTGCCCTCAGCATCCCCCTCCCATGCCAGTGGCCTCCAGGATGTGCTGGAAGGAGTCCCTGGGGAAGGAGCCTTGGTCAGCAATGGCCCTGGGGGGCTCCTTCATGCTGCCAGGGACTGCAGGTTTTTCCAAGGCCTTTGGGTTTGGCTTTTGCCTTGGAGTCTCTGAGAGGTTTGTGCAATCCTGGCCTCCAATTCTCTGCTTTAATGAGTCCCTTGAGAGGCTTTGTCAGTAACAACACTCAGTGGGGCTCATTAATGCTTCAAGGTACTTCAGTTATTTCAGGGTACTTGGTATTTCCCTTTTCAAACTGACTCTAGGAAAAGTTTTTGCAATCATGGCCCCCAGTTATCTCCTTTAACGAGTCCCTTGGGATTCTTAGTCAGTAAAAACACTCAGTGGGTTTATTAATACTTCAAGGTACTCAGGGTTAGTTTAAATACTTCCTTTTGTCACTGAGTCTCTGAAAAGTTTTTGTGCAATCCTGGCCTCCAATTCTCTGCTTTAATGAGTCCCTTGAGAGCTTTGCACTGACACACAGTGGGGCTCAGTAATGCTTTGAGATACTCAAGATTTTTAAGATACTTTGGATTTTCCTTTGGATTTTCCATCCCACGCTGAGTCTCTGAGAGGTTTTTGTGCAATCCTGGCCTCCAGTTCTCTCCTCTACAGACCTCATGAGGAGCCTCTGTTGGGGATTGACCATAGTGGGACCCATTAATGCTTTGAGACACTTTGGGTTTTTCTTCTGACTTTGACTCCTGGTAAAGTTTTTGCAATCTCCTCTCAGGCCCTGAGGTTCCAGGGCTCAGCACCAAATGTACCACCGGGTCCATTAGGATCAAGCAAGTTCTGACAAACCATGGCTGTGCCTTGATTTCCCTCTGGTCTGGTGTAGTTTACAAGGAAATCTTTTTTCCTAGAGTTATGGGGAAATATTTCATAGAGCTTTTAATTAACTCACATTCCTTTTTTCAAGGGTGTATTTTTCTCTTCAGAGAAAAGAAATGAGAAGAGATGACTGCAACATTCAGGGACTGATATTGATACATGATTGATATTGACCTCAGGAGGTCTAGCCTCGTCAGAGAAGCTGTGCCTCGAGGTCTCACCCAGAGTGGACAACCTTGCTCCACATTCCCCAACCCCATCCTGTGTCTCCTCACTCACCTGGGACCTGCTTTGCTCAGAGAACTGGCTGTACTCAGCCAAAAAGGGGTTTTTCTTCTTTTATTTTAGCAATCTAAAACTCCAGAGTTTCAGACAATCTCCTGAAGTGTGAATCATTAAAAACAGATATGATCATGGACAGAGACTCGCTAACTAGTTAAAGTTACAAAGTGGTATTTTTATTAGCACCAGCAGGCAGCACGGGAGTCGTCTCCGAAAGGCGTGACCGCCCTGTACAAGGTTCTTTGCCCTCTATTTATTTCCCAAGATCTTACATACAATACATGTGCATAACCCCAGCACCTCCCATCCCCGCTCTGTATTAAATGAGGCCATTGGTCCTTCATGTGTGTGCAATTCTTCTCTTGAATTGGATCAGTGATCTCAAAGATAAAGTCAGGAGAGTCTTCATCAGGTATCTGTGACCCTCTGGCACAATCCAAGGTCCCCTGCTTTGTGATTGATTGAGATAAAGTCCAGGTGCTGGTCATTGTTCTACTGGTTTCAATCTGTTCTTCTAATGGTTCACTTACTCCATTTCCTTCTATAAACAAGCTCATAATGGCAAACAATATAACAATTAGCTCTAGCTTAAGCATCTAATAATCATTAACCTATTGTTTGCCTAACTTATACCCTAATCCATATAAATTTCTTCTAACCCTCCGGTAAAACCTTAACTCTTTAAAATCATGATTCAGTGCCCCCTGAATGTTGGGGTGTCCCCTGAATGTTGGGGCGTCCCCGCACAGCCCCCCCACCGCCAAGGGTCATCTGTGTCCACGTCGACTGGGAGGACACAACCGTCATCTTCTCCCACCCTTTCAGGGTGAGTGGAGACACCTGGGAACCCCCAAAATCACCTGAGTATCCCCAAAATCACCTGGATACATCTAGGTACCCCCCCCCAAATCATCTAGGACCCCCCCAAATCATCTAGGTATCCCCAAAAATTCTCTCAATCCTCCCCAAAAAGCACCTGGATAATCCTAAAAGTCACCTGGATACCCCCTAAATCACTTGGGCACCCCCTAAAAACCACCTAGATACATCTGAGTACCCCCTCAAATCTCCTGAGTACCCCCCAAAATCACCTGGATTAACTCCAAAAATCACCTGGATACAGAATTTTGAGTACCCCCAAAAAATCTTGGCCCCTGGCCAAACTGTTGATTGTAAATCTCCACTTCTTTCACTGGGTAGACACGGTGTCCCATTTATCCCATTGACTTTAAAGGTGTCCTAGACCTGGTGTCCCTTAATCCCTGTTGACTTGCATGGGTAGACCTGGTGTCCTGTTTACCCCTATTTATCTGCAGTAACCCTTTCTAGTGCTCCCAGTAATTTCCTGGAGCTCCCAGTAATCCCAGTGCCCCCCCTTAGCCACTCCCAGTGCTCCCAGTTTGTTCAGTTTCCCCCGTTCCTTCCTCTCAGTGTTTCCAACTCGCCCCCAGTGCTTCTGGTTCCTTCCCCAGAGCTTCCCCTTTGCCCTTCCCAGTGCTCCCAGTTTAACCAGTAACCCTTCCTGATCAAGCTCTAATGGGGCGACCTGGTGTTCCTAAATCCCTACTGACTTTATTGGGGTAAACTTGATATCTTTTTCCACCCACTGATTTCAATAGGTAGACCTGATGTCAAAAGAACCCCATTCATTTCAATGGGTAGATCTGATATCCCAAACATTTTGAGATTAAAACCACCATTTTCAGGGTTGGATGTTCCCAATTTTTTTCGGGAAAATGCCCCACATTTTTTTCTTTAACCCAGAGTGCCTGGAGCTGAGGGCGACGCTGGAGGGCTCTACCCTGGCTGTTACTGTTAGGTTAGATGTGACATAAACACACATACGTGATCAGGATCCAAAATGGAAGAAGTTTTTATTCTGCGTGTTCCCTAGCTTATATACTCTTAACAAAGTGTGATCTTAAGTCATTGACTATATTACAATAACTTTTTATATTTGTAATAAATGGAAAACTGTATGTCTAATTCAACAAACCACAAAGTTAATATTTGCAAAAAAAATTAATTGAGATGAAATACAATATAAAGTTTGGAAGTGATTAACTGAGTATAATTAAGGTTTGGATAACGCATAAGCAAAACTGACCGGGGTATGGAGGGGGATTCCCACCCTACCTAATGTACAAAGCAGGATTACCTCAAACAAAACTTTTGTGATCTGCCTATACATATTCATCAATACTTCCAGTAAATCTACCTATTTTCCATTCTAGAAATCTACATCACTGTTCTTCATGGCGCATGCTTCAGTTGTTGCTAGGGGGTCTTCTGTCTTCTTTTGGTGGTCATTGGGATGAAGACCCCTGCTCTTCATCACTGTCCTCTGAACAACCCCACCAATTGCACATGCGTACCAAGCATTGCGTTATATAACTAAACATTGTTCTAAAAACAAGCTCTATTAAAGGCACAACTTAGGGTCCATACCTGGACTAATCCCAAATTTGACTATTTCAAGGCCAATCCTCTAATTTGAGAGGACTACTTATCTCAGTACTATATCATGTATTCCATTTTCCCATGTAACAACTGCAAAAGGGGCCTATTTGTTCTGTAACACTAATTATTTATACTTTTTCATTTTTTATTATTATAAATTTTATAAATTTTATAAATTTTATTTTTATTATTTATAAATTTTATTCTAAAATACTAATATAAATACAATTTATTTAGCAGAAATCATATCCATTTATAACATATTCATTGGTGCAAAGCAATTAGCACCAATGAATATGTTATAAATGGATATAATTGGCAAAAGTTTTACAGAAAGTTAATAAGGCACATTTGCAAGTTTACTTATGCACATAGTCTAACTTACAAAAACTTTCATGTATCTTTTTGAATCAGTTCCCATGCTGTGGTGGTTTTGGCCAGCAAGTGAGTTTTCTGGAAGTTCAGGAAAGAACCAATTGAAAGTAGTTACTTCTCCGTGGACGTTCAGGGTTTAAATATCAGAGAGATCAGGAGAAACTCCCTTTTTCCTTCTGGTCGAGAGCACAGGTAACACTCCTTAGGCAGCAGGGGACCCCGGGCCAGGCCCCGCTGCCCTCTGGATGGCCGGGCCTGTGCCCAGTTGGGTCCGCCGAGCCTGGCCTGTGCCGGGGGCTCCTTCCCCTGCCAGCCTACACAGGGAGGGAAAGGGACAGAAAGCCGCAGCCCGGGGCTGTGGCGGCAGGCTGTGGCTGGGCCATGGCCTGGGCCCCTGGTTTGCTGGTGCCACTGGCCTGGGGGAGATGATCCCTCCCCCACCACCACCCCTGGGCCCCAAGAAGCGACTTTGATGTTGGATCCACTTTGGATCAGACCAGGGGTGGGGGAAGTGATCCATCAGCCCTTCCTGAGCCTGTTCTGCCCCACACCCCCCATCACCAGAGTGGGCCTTGCATTCTGACATCTGTGAGCTGCAGAGAGAGAGAGAAAGACTTTGGGCAGATTTAACCCTTTCCTGGCAACATGAAGCTTTCAGAACTCCAACCCTTTCCCAGAGGGAGAGAAGAAGATCAGAGTGATTTAAAATGTAAAGAGACAGTATGATCCAGTCAGCAAAAGAACTGATCAAGGTTATCTGAAAGAAAGGATTGAGGAGGTGGACATTTTTGACTGAACTCCTCTAGATGTAAACCATGGAGAAATGGACTATTTCTTGTAATCTATTGATGCTGTTTTGGCGGAATGCTGTTCTAGCTGAAGGTAATAGACTGATGGAATTGAGATTTCATTGAGAATGTTGTAGAGTAAGTTCCCCAGCTCCTGAGATAAAAAGATGTCTCAGCTGTCTGAGACACACATTTGGCCCTTTAGCTCTAGTAAAAGAAGGTCTCTTGAGAGAGAAATGATTTTAAAGATAGAAGAAGAGGATCTTTGTGAAATACTAAAAAAAGCATTCCTTAACAAATACCCCAAACATGCTGAGAGGCCCATGAGTAGCCAAGAGAAAGGCTGCTCATGGGTGAGATGGCACAATCTGCAAAATTCCAGATGGTTGCAGGTTTGTGACATTGGGAGCCACCAGACTGGTTTTTTCTTGTGGCGAATGTCTCCAAGGGGACATGTAATGAGACTCCTCTGCCAAGGTGATGAAAGATAATGTTTAAATGGTTGAAACTGACTGGAAATCACAGGTTTTGTCTCTCTATGTTAGTTGTGGGAAAGTGAACAGTTTGTGGGGGAAAGAGAAGTGTTTTGAAATTTCAGTTTTTTTCTTTTTATTTTTCCTTTATTCTTTAGAGTGTGTAAATAAACTATCTTTGTAACATTTAAAGTTCAGGCCTGTTTTACATTTTCTCCTAGTTCAACAATCACAGCAAACCACGTCTACCCAATTACATTCAGTGGGAATTTAGGGACACCAGGGCTGTCCAATAATAGGGCTTGATCAGGAAGGGTTACTGGTTAAACTGGTGTCTTAGTTTTGAAAGAAGACAGGTATCTGCTACAGAGAGGCAGGGCCTCTCTTGGAATGGATAATTTAAATCTCCTTCTTTCAAATTATTATAATTTAGAAAATTAAAACGGCTCTCAGGCAGAGATATGGGAATAGGAATAACAGTTCTTTACTAATAGGTATAACAAGGCAAACAAACAACAACTACAACAATTAATAGCGAAAACAGAACTAGGGACCTTGACGGAGCTTGGTCTCACAAAACTCGGGGCAGTCTGGTCTCTGGGGGACTTCAAAGAAAAGTACTAAGCTGGAACGGTGGGGAATCTCGGGCTGGTGGATCGGATGAAGTTCGGAGCTCAGTCGGTGGTCACTGGAGGGCAGAGACGTCTGGCAAAGAAGGCCAGCGCGGGCCCGCGGTGCAGCAGCTCTAAAACAACGCCGAGGCAGTGGGACAGGATGCTCAGCTGAGGCAGCTCCAGCAGGGCAGCAAAAAAAGAGGAATCTGGATCTGGGCACACGCGCAGACGACGGCAGCTCTCTCTCTAGGATCAGATCCCGGCGGTGCTAGTGAGAAACCTACACAGCCCCGGCAGCTGCGTCTGCTCCTGACACAGACTAGACTAAAAGTGAAGCTGTCCCCTCCCCCCAGCCCCCGTCTTTTTCTCCCCCCCCCCCCTCCCTCGGGGAAAACTCCTGGAGACAAGGGTGTAGTCAAGTGCTAGCTTCTAGGCTTTGTTTTCACTTGAGCACTTATAAGTACCCGGCAATCAGTTGCCTTGCAACTCTTGGGAAAAAATTCTATAGGTGAAAAGGATAAACAAGTCTAACCTCTAACATTAATCTACCCCGAATTTTTTCCTATACTAACATATTACATTTGAATTTAAACTGCTAAACTATATACATACATGCACTACTTTAATTATATACATATATACATGCAGATGTGGGTACGAATACAGTGGCATGGGTAGTTCACTCTAAAACAAGGTCTCTTTGAGGTATGCATCGGGTCTGTCTATCTTTTTGCATTACCCACTAAGTGCAACCTGGTCTCTGAGCGAAGACAACCCCACGGATGGGATTGTCTTTGCTGGAGGCAGGATTAACTTAAACAGTTTTTCTTAGCATACCTCTCATGTGTACCACTGGAACCTTATCCCTATCTATTGTTCTCAGGGGCTCAGACTGGGCTGGGCCTGCTCGGTTGCTGGAACTTCTGGTGTTCACTAACTATGTGGCTTTTGCTAAATTAATCTCTCAGTTCTTGAAGGACCTCCTACCTAGTGCCTTCAAGGTGGTTTTAAGCAGGCTATTGCATCGTTCAACTTTCCTGGCAGCTGGTGCATGATAAGGGATGTGATATATCTATTCAATGCTATGTTCTCTAGCTCAGGTGTTTACAAGGCTGTTCTTGAAATGGGTTTCATTGTCTGACTCAATTCTCTCAGGGGTGCCATGTCTCTAAAGGACTTGTTTTTCAAGGCCCAGGATGGTATTCTGGGCAGTAGCATGGGGCACAGGGTAGGTCTCTAGCTATCTAGTGGTGGCTTCTACTATGGTCAGCACGTAGCGCTTGCCTTGGCGGGTCTGGGGAAGGGTGATGTAGTCAATCTGCCAGGCTTTTCCATACTTATATTTAGACCACCGTCCTCTATACTATAGGGGCTTTACCCGCTTGGCCTGTTTGATGGCAGCACATGTCTCACAGTCATGGATAACCTGGGAGATACTGTCTATGGTTAGATCTACCCCTCGGTCTCGTGCCCACTTATAGGTGGCATCTTTGCCTTGATGTCTTGAAGCATCATGGGCCCATCGAGCTAGGAACAGCTCTCTCTTGTGCTGCCAGTCTAAGTCTATCTTTGATACTTCTATCTTGGCAGCCTGATCTACTTGCTCGTTGTTTCGGTGCTCTTCATTAGCTCTGCTCTTGGGGACATGGGCATCTACATGGCGGACTTTCACAGGTAGCTTCTCTACCTGAGTGGCAATGTCTTTCTACTCATCAGCAGCCCAGATTGGTTTTCTCCGACGCTGCTAGTTGGCCTTTTTCTACTTTTCCAGCCAACCTTACAGAGCATTGGCTACCATCTACGAATCAGTGTAGAGGTAGAGCTTTGGCTACTTCTCTCTTTCAGCAATGTCTAGGGCTAACTGAATGGCTTTGAGTTCAGCAAGTTGACTCGATCTACTTTCTCTTTCAGTGGCTTGTGCAACTTGTCGTGTGGGGCTCTATACAGCTGCTTTCTATCTCCGGTTCAGGCCTACAATGCGACAGGAACTATCAGTGAAAAGAGCGTACTGTGTCTCTTCTACTGGCAGTTGGTTGTACGGTGGTGCTTCTTCAGCTCGTGTCACTTGTTCTTGCTCTTCTTCATCTATGAGACTAAAGCTTTCACTTTCTGGCCAGTTGGTAATAACTTCTAAAATCTCAGGGCGGTTTGGGTTTCTAATACGGGCGCGCTGTGTGATGAGGGCAATCTATTTGCTCCATGTGGCGTCGGTGGCATGGTGGGTAGAGGGAACTTTTCTTTTAAACATCTACCCCAGCACAGGCAGTCGGGGTGCTAGGAGGAGTTGCGCCTCTGTACTAATCACTTCTGAGGCGGCTTGAACTCTTTCATAGGCAGCCAAGATTTCTTTCTCTGTGGGAGTGTAGTTGGCTTCAGACCTTCTGTAGCTTCGGCTCTAGAATCTCAGTGGTCGGCCTCGAGTCTCACTCGGCACCTTCTGCCATAGGCTCCAGGACAGGCTATTGTTCCTGGCTGCTGAGTAGAGCACATTCTTCACATCTGGTCTTGTCCTCACTGGGCTAAGGGCTACCGCATGAGCGATCTCCTGCTTGATCTGGGCAAAGGCTTGCTGCTGTTCAGGGCCTCAGTGGAAATCATTCTTCTTGCGGGTAACTAGGTAGAGAGGGCTCACAATCTGGTTGTACTCGGGAATGTGCATTCTCTAAAAGCCTATGGCACCTAGGAAAGCTTGTGTTTCTTTCTTGCTGGTTGGTGGAGACATCGCGGTGATCTTGTTGATTACTTCTGTGGGTATCTGGCGACGACTATCTTGCCACTTTACCCTTAAGAACTGGATCTCTCGGGCAGGTCCTTTGACCTTGCTCTTCTTGATGGCAAAGCCGGCTTCTAGGAGAATCTGGATGATCTTCTCCTCTTTCTCAAACACTTCTATTGCCGTGTTCCCTCACACAATGATGTCATCAATATACTGCAGATGTTCTGGAGCCTCTCCCTTTTCCAGTGCAGCCTGGATCAGTCCATGGCAGATGGTGGGACTGTGCTTCTACCCCTGGGGCAGTCGGTTCTAGGTGTACTGCACGCCTCTTTATGTGAACGCAAACTGAGGCTTGCACTCTGCAGCCAGAGGAATGGAGAAAAATGCATTAGCAATGTCAATAGTGGCATACCACTTCGCTGCCTTGGACTCCAGCTCGTACTGGAGTTCTAGCATGTCCGGCACAGCAGCGCTCAGCGGTGGTGTCACTTCATTCAATGCACGATAGTCTACAGTCAGTCTCCATTCTCTATCAGACTTGCGCACAGGCTAGATGGGGCTGTTGAAGGGTGAGTGGGTTTTGCTGACCACCCCTTGGCTCTCTAGCTCTCGGATCATCTTGTGGATGGGGATCACGGCATCTCGATTGGTCTGATACTGCTGGCGGTGCACTGTCGAGGTGGCAACTGGTACTCGTTGTTCTTCTACTTTCAGGTGTCTTACTGCAGATGGGTTCTCTGACAGTCTAGGCAAGGTGTTCAATTTCTTGATGCCCTCTGCCTCTACAGCAGCTATTCTAAAAGCCTATCTGAGTCTCTTAGGGTCTTTGTAATACCTATTCTGGAGGAAGTCAATGCCCAGGATACACGGGGCTTTTGGGCCGGTTGCAATCAGATGTTTCTGCTACTCTTTCTTGGTCAGGCTCACCTCGGCTTCCACTAGAGTCAGTTGCTGTGATCTCCCTGTCACTCCAGCAATGGAAATGGGTTCTGCCCTTACATGTCTCGATGGCATCAGGGTACACTGCGCACTAGTATCTACTAAAGCTTCATATTTCTGTGGCTCTGATGTGCCAGGCTATCGAATCCACACAGTCTAAAAGACTCGGTTTTCTTGTGCTTCTTCTTGGCTAGAGGCAGGGCTCCTCTAGCACTGGTTATTATTCTCTTCTTGGGCATACATTGTAGAGGCTCCTTCAAGGGGATCTGACATATCATCTTCACTTCTGTAATACCTGGTGGCTCGGTCCTGGGAGGTTGAGGCTACTTTCATTTTAGTGGGACCCCCTCGGTTAGTGTTTCTCTCCTTGAGCTCACGCACCCGTGCTGCCAGGGCAGAAGTGGGTTTTCTATCCCACCTTCTCATGTCTTCTCCATGGTCACGCAAGAAAAACCACAGGTCAGCCCTTGGGGTGTACTCTCTCTCTCTAGCTGGAGGGCGTTGGGCTCTGGCTCTGGGGCCTGTGACTCGCACCGGTGCCGCATGGGAACTGTTCCTCCTCATCTCCTCCCTCACTTCCCTTATCTCCTCTTTGAGTTCCTTAACTACTGCAGAGACCTGAGCCTGCACTGGGCCACTGATCATGCTCTCATAATTTCTGAGCCTGTTGGCGACAGAACCCACTGTCTCTCGGTTGCTATCAGGATTGATCATTGCAATGAAGGTGGTGTATTGAGATGGCTCTTTACTTGCCAGGTTCTACAACATCTGCCCTGTGCACCTGACCTTGTCAGGGTCATTGTCATGCTGTCTACCCCTCTCAAAGAGTACCTCTAATATGGCCACTTCCTTCAGCTGTTGGATCCCTTCCTCAAGGGTCTTCTACTGACTTCTATAATGGTGCTCCTGCATTCTGTCTCTGTGGACAAACCTCTCCCTTACACTCATTAGAAGTCGCTCCCAGAGGGGAAGGGGCCCTTGCTCCTTTACAAATACTTGATTCACCCCTGAGTCTTGGGTCAAGGGTCCCAAGTTCTTTGCCTTACCACTATCCAGTTGCACGCTTGTGCTTATAAGGTCTTAAACCCGAAGTAACTAAGTTGTATAAGCCTCACGTCTCCGTCGTGCAATATCTTTTTGCAGATTACGTAGGCTTTCATAAGTCAGGGACTCGATGGTAATCTCAACCTCTGGTTCTCCTGTGGGCTGTGAGGGCCTTCTTTTCTTATCTTTATTACCTGGGTGCTCTGATTTCATCTTATACTTCTTTGTTTCCACAGGGGCAACTGCAGCTGGTTGTGACTGGTCCTGTGGTTCAGCTGGAACCTGGATGGTTGTAACCTCTGTGGGTTCCACTGCTGCACTATCGGATTCTCCTTTTTCAGGGCAAGGGGAGGGCTTCTCACCAGCTGGGGAAGTGTATTCTTTCAGCACCTGGCCTATCTCACGTATCTCTTTCACTAGAACCCCCACCCAACTGGGGTGGTTCATTTCTGGGGTGGGCTGCGGGGCAGGGTCAGGCAGTGGGCCAGCATCCCCAGTCTCTGGGGCAGTATCAGGCTCTATGGCAGCATTCTCAGCCTCTGGGGCAGTATCATGCCTTACGGCAGTATCTCTAGCCTCTGGGGCAGTGTCAGGCCCTACAGCAATATCCCTAGTCTGTGCCGTGCTCTAAATTGACCTCACCTTATCTTTGAAAGCTAAATAAGCTAGGATCATCAGCAACATTTGGTTAGTTTCTAGAGGAAATTTGAACTCTTCAAAAGCTGGTAGAGTAGGCATAAGGAACTGGCTAAAGGTCTGGAAAACTTCTCTCACTGTCATTTCCTCACAGAAAGTACCATTCTTAAAGTAACCCCAAATACACCCACTTAGTATGTGATAGCCACGTATCCACGTGCCTGCTGTCTAAAGCAAGTTAAAAATCAGTGAATTCCTCACCTTATCAGCCCATAAAACAAACTGGATAACAGCCACAGTAGCTTTTGTTATAGGGCCTATGTTTAGGAAAAGGCCTGCAAATGGGCAAAATAAAGCCACAACCACATGCCACCTGAACCAGGATAAGTTAGACCACATGGCGTTACTTATCAAGGTTTCTATATCCAGTGAACAAGAATGAACAAGAAATTAGGTCACTTAAGAACTGTTATTCTCTTTTTCTCTCAATGCCCTCAAGCCCCATGTTGCGCCAAAATCTGTCTTAGTTTTGAAAGAAGACAGGTATCTGCTACAGAGAGGCAGGGCCTCTCTTGGAATGGATAATTCAAATCTCCTTCTTTCAAATTATTATAATTTAGAAAATTAAAACGGCTCTCAGGCAGAGATATGGGAATAGGAATAACAGTTCTTTACTAATAGGTATAACAAGGCAAACAAACAACAACTACAACAATTAATAGCGAAAACAGAACCAGGGACCTTGACGGAGCTTGGTCTCACAAAACTCGGGGCAGTCTGGTCTCTGGGGGACTTCAAAGAAAAGTACTAAGCTGGAACGGTGGGGAATCTCGGGCTGGTGGATCGGATGAAGTTCGGAGCTCAGTCGGTGGTCACTGGAGGGCAGAGACGTCTGGCAAAGAAGGCCAGCGCGGGCCCGCGGTGCAGCAGCTCTAAAACAACGCCGAGGCAGTGGGACAGGATGCTCAGCTGAGGCAGCTCCAGCAGGGCAGCAAAAAAAGAGGAATCTGGATCTGGGCACACGCGCAGACGACGGCAGCTCTCTCTCTAGGATCAGATCCCGGCGGTGCTAGTGAGAAACCTACACAGCCCCGGCAGCCGCGTCTGCCCCCGACACAGACTAGACTAAAAGTGAAGCTGTCCCCCCCCCCAGCCCCCGTCTTTCTCTCCCCCCCCCCCCCCTCGGGGAAAACTCCCGGAGACAAGGGTGTAGTCAAGTGCTAGCTTCTAGGCTTTGTTTTCACTTGAGCACTCATAAGTACCCGGCAATCAGTTGCCTTGCAACCCTTGGGAAAAAATTCTATAGGTGAAAAGGATAAACAAGTCTAACCCCCAACAACTGGAAACACTGGGAAAGGCTAAGGGGAAGCACTCTGGGAGGAACTGGAAGCACTGGGAATGAGGAAAGAGGGAACTGGGCAAGCTGGGAGCACTGGGAGGGGTTACTGGGAGTAATGGGAGGGCAAAGTAGTCAAACTGGGAGCTATTCCTGGGAGCACTAGAGGTGGCTAAGGGGGGGAACTGGGGTTACTGGGAGCACTGGGAGTGGCTAAGGGTTGGCACTGGAGTTACTGGGAGCCCTGGGGCATTACTGGGTACACTGGGAAGGGTTACTGGGGGTAAATGGGGCTAGACAGGACACCAGGTCTACCCATTGAAGTCAACAGGGTTTTAGGGACACCAGGTCTACCTAGTCAAAGCAATGGATTTCACAACCACCAGTTTGGTGGAGCCCGAAGATTTTTGGGGGTACCCAGGCGTACCCAGATGACTTTTGAGGGATTCCCAGGTAATTTTTGGGGATACCCAGGCAATTTGGGGAAGCACCCAGGTGTATCCAGGTGATTTTCGGGGGTACTTAGTTGATTTTTTGGGGGTTCCCAGGGTTATCTGGGTGGTTTTGGGGAAGTATTGGGGGTTATTGGGGGAGGGTGATTGGGGGAGGTGGGATCCAGGTTATTTTTTTGGGTTCCCAGGGGTCCCCACTCTCCTTGATGGGCTGGGAGAAGATGACGGCCACGGTCGTTTCCTCCAAGTCAATGTGGACACAGATGACCCTCAGAGGCAGGGGGGCTGTGGGGGGATACCCCAACATTCAGGGGGCACCTCAACATTCAGGGGGCACCCCAAAACTCCAGAAGAGGGCCCCAGGGATGGGAGGGAGCCCCAAGTTAGCTCAGGAGAGGATGCAGTGCAGTTACACCCAGGCGCTTTGGTCCGTGGGTTTGGTGAAGACGGCGTTCTGCAGCAGCTCCAGCTCTGGGGAGGGGCAAAGGGGGCAGCCCAAAATCTCAGGGGGGCAGCGAGGGGACACCCTGAGATCTGAATGAGGGCACCCAGGTGTGTGGGGGTTAGGTGTACCCATTGAACCCAATGGGGATTTTTAGGGACACCAGATCTACCCATTGAACTCAGTGGGTATTTGGGGTTAACAGATACATTCATGGAAACCAAATGGTGATTTTTAGGGACACCAGGTCTACCTATTAAAACCAATGGAGATTTTTAGAGTCAACAGGTCTACCTCTTGATCCAACGGGGATTTAGGGACAAGTCTACCTATTGAAACCAATGATGTTTAGGAGCAAAAGGTCTAGCCATTGAAACCAATGGGGATTTAGGGACATGGAGTATATCCATTAAAATCAAGAGGGATTTTTTGGAAACCATGTCTATTAAGGGCAGTGGGGATTTGGGGAAACCAGGTCTACCCATTCAAGGCAATGCAGGTTTAGGGTCACCAGAGTTACCTTATTAAAGTCAAAAGGAATTTTGGGACACAAGGTCTACCCACTAATGTGTGGAATTCAGAAAATTCAGTCCAGCCATTAATTGGAATTTAGGGAAATCAGGTCTACTCATTGAAAAAAATGGAATTTTTTTGGTACACCAGGTCTATCCTTTAGTGACAATGGAGATTTAGGGACACCAGGTCTATCTGTTAAAAACAATAGGGATTTTAGGAACATCAGGTCAATCCATTAAGGACAAAGGGGATTTGGGGTCATCAGGTCTACCTGCTTAAACCCATGGGCTCAGAGGGACACTGGGTCTACCCCTTAACATGGGGAGTTTGGGAAATCAGGTCCAGCCATTGATGTGAATGGGAATTTTGGGACAACAGGTCTACCTCTAAAGAAGTCAATTGGGGGATTTAGGACACAGTCTACCGATTGATTTGATTTTTTGAAATCCCATCAGGGATTTCAGAAAACAGGTCTACCCATCAATGGAAATGGTGATGTGGGGACACCAGGTCTACCATTAACAACTGTAAGGACATCAGGTCTACCATTGAAGTCAATGGGGATTTTTGGGACACCAGGTCTAGCCATCCAACCCAACAAAGCTCAACTTCAAGCAAGGGGCTGGAGAATTTTTGGGATAAGATCCCAACAAAATTCTGGGAATTTTTCTAGAGGAATCTTTTACCTTCCTTCAGCTTTTTGGGGGGCAGCATCCCAGCCTCGCCCTTCCGGCAGTTCCTGGTGAGTGCCAGGAGCCACAGCTGGTGCTGCTAGGCTGAGAAGTTGGAGAAATCACAGCTCAGCAGGGCCCTGGCAAAGGCCAGCTTGGGCTCAGGGTCCTTCCTGGCCACCAGTGCCTGCCGGTGGTCCCAGGTGTGGACTGGGAGGGCACCAGTACAAACCAGTAAGCACTGGGAGCTGCCCCCAAGCCCCTGTGGCCAGAGGGGGCAGTTCCCAGAAAAAAACCAGTAAGGGTTAATGCACTCAAACCCACTCCCAATACAGGATTTAGGGGAAACCAGGTCTACCCTATCGAAGTCAATGGGGATTTAGAGACACCAGGTCTACCCATTCAAGCCAATGGGGATTTGGGGACATCTGGTCTATCCATGAAAAATGGGTCTAAGGTCTCCCAGTATTGTCTTGGGGCTCCTACTTCTACCAGCTTTATACTGGGATGGCACCAGTATAAACCAGTAAGCACTGGGAGCCACCCCCAAACCCCTGAGCCCTGGGGGGGCAGCTCCCAATATAAACCAGTAAGGCCATCATAACCTGAAGTCACTCCCAGTAGGTCCCAGTCTGCATCCTAGTATAAACCAGTACATCCCAATAAAACCCAGTACATCCCAGTAAAACACAGTATTAACCAATGCTCCCAGTATGCCACCCCTGTAAAAATGAGTATAAACCAGTGCAAACCAGTGTAACCCAGTATAACCCAGTCACTTACAGCACCCCATCCGAGTACAAAGCAGTACAAACCAGTATAACCTAGTAACTCCAAGCACCCCATGCCAGTACAAACTAGTATATCCCAGTATAACCCAGTATAAACCAATGCCCCCAACACCCCATCCCAGTAAAAACCAGTATAACCCACAATTGGCCACCAGGTCCTCCCCGCCAGCAGGGCGTGCTCACTCATATGCTGCTCCCTCTCCCAGTATATCCCAGTATAACCCAGTAACTCCCAGCACCCCATCCCATAGAAACCAGTAAAACCCAGTGTAACCCAGTAACCCCTCCTGTGTTAAATCACGTGAAGGATGCTGCCAAAAGGGCATTTCAGATCATGCCCACTAAAGATCCTAGGCAGAGTTCTAGCTCAATTAAACAATCCCCTTCTGAGCCTTTCCTAGATTTTATAGACAGACTTCATGCAGTGGTGGAAATCAGAGAGAGCACCAGGAGTTGCAACAGAAGATGATCCTGGAAGTGGCACAAAGCCCCTTGGGGCCTGGAAGTGGCACAAAGCAATGCCAGTGATGTCTGCAAGAGGATCATCTCCGGGCTTCTGGTTGCTCCACCTCCAACCCTGGACCTCCTCACTGAGACCTGCACCAAGTGAGCCATAAGGGACCCAGATGAACAGCGGAAAGGGTCTGGGCTCAGAGGCCGGATTGCAGCACCAGCCACCATTCCAGCTGGACCACCAGTGGCTGGGAGGGTCAAATGTTTCCAGTGTGGGTGGGAGGGACATGTGATGTGCTTTTGTCCCTTTAAGAATAAAACATCACACACACTGGTGGGAGCAGTGGGGGAAGGGGAGAAAGGGAACATTCCAGTTCCAAAAAACTAGAAAAGGAGTTTGAGCTTCTCCCATGTGATGAGAAAAATGGGACAGGTCACCGGGTTGTCAGGGTTTTGGGGCAACCCAATTCTGGGAAGGTGTGGGACCCTAAAGAACCCTCAGGGTTGGTAACAACCAAGAGGATATGGAAGCCATTTAGGCTTGAGTTAACAACAGGAATGCCTTTCAACACACTGGACTGGCAAGTGGTCACCGTTGACCCTGGACAGGTGACCAACCTACAGCAGACTGATAGTAAGTGCCTTGTTATCAGGGATTCTAAGCACACTCCCTCTGAGATCAAGATTAGTCCAGGACTTTTGCCATCAGATCTGGAGCAACGAGCTCTCCTGGCACATTGTGTCCATCCTCCCCTCTTCCTACCAAAGGGCCGAGTCATTGCCCAGGCCATACCACTGCCCAAACTGCCCTAGGATGGTCTGGACCTTTGGGTCTATTGGACAGAAATGGTGGGAGAGAACAAACCCATAATTTGGTATGGGCTCAAGAGGGAGGGGGATTTCATCCAACTCCAGAGAATGATGGACACAGCATCAGATGTGACAGTCATACCACCACCACACAAGTGGCCATCACATTGGGAGTTGCAACCCGTGGCTGGTAAGGTTACAGGTATAGGGGGCACACAATTGCCAAAACAATCCAAGTGCACTGTGCCAATTGAGGGACCAGATGGGCAATTGGCTTCTTTCTTTGTTCTAGATTCCAAATTTACTTTGTGGGGAAGAGACACCATATCCCAGTGGGGAGTTAAACTAGAAACCCCAAAAAACCGAAAAGATTTTTAATTGCCTCCACTGAGGAGTGCTACTTTCAGAAACTAAATTGGCTGACGGATACCTCAGTTTGGGAGGATCAGTGGCCGCTGAACAAACAGAAATCAATGGCACTCAAAGAACTCGTGGAGGAGCAGTTGGCTAAAGGCCACATTGTGGAAACTAATATTCCTTGGAATTCTCTGGTGTTTGTGATCAAAAAGCCAGGGAAGAACAGGTGGCACCTTCTCCACAATTTGTGAAAAAATAATGAGGTCATTGAGGGCATGGGGTCTCTTCAGCCAGGTATGCCATCCCCTTCCCAGAATTGGGTTGCCCCACAACCCCAAAAACCTGGTTACCTACCCCATTTTTCTCATCACGTGAGAGAAGCTCACGCTCCACCCCCAGTTTTTTTGGACCTGGAATGTTCCCTTTCTCCCCCTCCCCCACTGCTCTCACCAGTGTGTGTGATGTTTTATTCTTAAAGGCACAAAAGCACATCACATGTCCCTCTCACCCACACTGGAAACATTTGACCCTCGCAGCCACTGGTGGTCCAGCTGGAATGGTGGCTGGTGCTGCAATCCGGCCTCTGAGCCCAGACCCTTTCCGCTGTTCATCTGGGTCCCTTATGGCTCACTTGGTGCAGGTCTCAGTGAGGAGGTCCAGGGTTGGAGGTGGAGCAACCAGAAGCCCGGAGATGATCCTCTTGCAGACATCACTGGCATTGCTTTGTGCCACTTCCAGGCCCCAAGGGGCTTTGTGCCACTTCCAGGATCATCTTCTGTTGCACCTCCTGGTCCTCTCTCTGGTTTTTCACCACTGCATGAAGTCTATCTATAAAATCTAGGAAAGGCTCAGAAGGGGATTGTTTAATTGAGATAGAACTCTGCCTAGGATCTTTAGTGGGCATGATCTGAAATGCCCTTTTGGCAGCATCCTTCACGTGATTTAACACAGGAGAGGTTACTGGGTTACACTGGGTTTTACTGGTTTGTACTGGGCTGGGGTGCTGGGGGTTACTGGGTTATACTGGGTTATACTGGGAGAGGAGCAGCATATGCGTGGGCCCCCTGAGCTGGCGGGGAGGACCTGGTTGCCAACTGTGGGTTATACTGGTTTTTACTGGGATGGGATGTCAGGGGCATTGGTTATACTGGGTTCTACTGGGATATACTAGTTTGTACTGAGATGGCATGCTGGGAGTTACTGGTTATACTGGGTTAAACTGGTTTGCAGTGGTTTATTCTCATTTGTACAGGGATTGCCTGCTGGGGGCATTGGTTTATACTGGGTTTACTGGGATGTACTGGGTTATATTATGATGTACTGGTTGATACTGGGATGGGGCTTGGGACCTACTGGGAGTGACTTCAGGTTGTGCTGGCCTTACTGGTTTATACTGGGAACTGCCCCCACAGGGCCTATGGGGATCGGGGCTGGCTCCCAGTGCTTACTGGATTTTACTGGTGCCCTCCCAGTATAAACTGGTAAAAGTGGGAACCCCAAGACAATACTGGGAGCCCTTACACCTGCCTTTCTTGGGTAGACCTGATGCCCCTAAATCCCATACTGGGAATGGGTTTGGGTGCATTATCCCATACTGGTTTATACTGGGACCTGCCACCTCAGGCCACAGAGGCTCATTGGCAGCTCCCAGGGCTTACTGGTTTTTACTGGTGCCCTCCCAGTCCAAACCAAGGACCACTGGCAGGCACTGGTGGCCAGGCAGGACCCCAAGGCCAAGCTGGCCTTTCCCAGGGCCTTGCTGAGCCACGACTTCTCCAACTTCTCGACCTGGCACCACCAGCTGTGGCTCCTGGCTCCCACCAGGAACTTCAGGAAGGGCGAGGCCGGGATGCTGCCCCCCAAAGGGCTGAAGGAAGGTAAGAGATTCCCCCGGAAGAATTCCCAGACCTTTGGTGGAACCCTAACCCAAAATTTCTCCAGCCCCATGCTTGAAGTTGAACTTTGTTGGATTGGATAGGTAGATATGCTGTTCCAAAAATCTCCATTGACATTAATGAGTAGACCTGCTGTCCCTAAATCCCCATTGGCTTCAGTGGTAGACCTGATGTCCTGACAGTCATTAATGGGTAGACCTGGTTTCCCCAGATCACCATTTCCATTGATGGGTAGACCTGTTTTCCTGAAATCCCCATTGATTTCAATTGGTAGACCTGGTGTCCTAAATCCCCCCAATTGACTATAATTGGGGTAGACCTGATGTCCCAAATTTCCCATTCACATCAATGGCTGGACCTGATTTCCTAAACTCCCCACATTAAGGGGTAGACCCGGTGTCCCTCTGAGCCCATTGGTTTCAGTGCGTAGACCTGGTGACCCCAAATCCCCATTGCCCTTAATGGGTAGACCTGATGTTCCTAAAATCCCTATTGTTTTTAATGGATAGACCTGGTGTCCCTAAATCCCCATTGTTTTCAATGGGTAGACTAGTGCCCCTATATCCACAATGTCCTTAAAGGGTAGACCTGGTGGACAAATAAATCCCATTATTTCAATGGATAGACCTGCTGTCCCTAAATTCCCATTAATGGCTGGACCCAATTTTCCAAATTCCCCACATTAGTGGCTAGATTTGGTGTCCCAAAATTCCCTTTGATTTTAGTAAGGTAAATCTGGTGTCCCTAAATCTGCGTTGCCTTGAATGGGTAGACCTGGTTTCCCCAAATCCCCATCGCCCTTTATAGACATGGTCTCCAAAAAATCCCTTTTTATTTTAATGGGTAGACCCCATGTCCCTAAATCTTCATTGGTTTCATGGCTAGACATGTCCCTAAACATCATTAGTTTCAATGGGTAGACTTGTCTCTAATTCCTCATTGGATCAAGAGGTTGGACCTGTTGACTCTAAAAATCTCCATTGGTTTTAATGGGTAAACCTCTTGTCTCTAAAAATCCCCATTTGGTTTCAATAAGTAGATCTGTTAACCCCAAATCCCCACTGAGTTCAATGGGTAGACCTGGTGTCCCTAAAAATCCCCATTGCTTTCAATGGGTGCACCTGAGCCCCTACACACCTGGGGTGCCCCCATTCAGATCTCAGGGTGTCCCCTGGCTGCCCCACTAAGATTTTGTGGTGCCCCCTTTGCCCCTCCCCAGAGTTGGAGCTGGTTCAGAACACCGTCTTCACCGACCCCACGGACAAAAGCGCCTGGATGTACCTGCACTGCATCCTCTCCTGAGGTAACTCGGGGCTCCTTCTGAGCCTTGGGGCCCTCCCCTGGAGTTTTGGGGTGACCCCTGAATGTTGGGGTGCCCCCTGAATGTTGGGGTATTTCCCCAGAGCCCCCCTGCTGCTGAGGGTCATCTCCATCCACATCGACTGGGAGGACACGACAGTGACCGTCATCTTCCCCTGCCCGTCAGGGTGACTTGGGACCACTGGGAACCCCAAAAAAATCACCTTGATACCCCCCAAAATCACCCTGGTACTCCCCAAAACCACCTGGGTAACCCTGGGAACCCTCAAAAAATCACCTGGATACACCTGGGTACTCCCCCAAATCACCTGAGTACCCCCAAAAAATTACCTGGGAATCCCTCAAAAGTCATCTGCATACACCTGGGTACCCCCCAAAATCTTCGGACCCCACCAAACCGGTGGTTGTGAAACCCCATTGCTTTGGCTGGATAGACCTGGTGTCCCTAAATCCCTACTGACTTTAAAGGATAGACCTGGTGTCCTGTCTACCCCCATTTATCCCCAATAACCCTTCCCAGTGTTCCCAGTAATGCCCCAGGGCTTCCAGTAACTCCAGTGTCCACCCCAGCCACTCCCAGTGCTCCCAGAAACCCCAGTGCCCCCCTTAGCCACCTCCAGTGCTCTCAGGAATAGCTCCCAGTTTTACTAGTTTGCCCTCCCAGTCCTCCCAGTAACCCCTCCCAGTGCTCCCACTTTACCCAGTTTCCCCCTTTCTTCCCTTCCAGTGCTTCCAGTTCCTCCCCCAGTGCTTCCCCTTTGCCTTTCCCAGTGCTCCCAGTTTAACCAGTAACCCTTCCCAATCAAGCCCTATCAATGGACAGCCCTGGTGTCCCTAAATCCCCATTGACTTTAATTCGGTAGACTTGGTGTCCTGTGATAGTTGGACTAGGAGAAAATAAAAAGTAAAACAGGCCTGATCTTTAAAAGTTACAAAGACAGTTTGTTTACACACTATAAAGAATAAAGGGAAAAAAAAAAAGAAATTGAAACTTCAAAAAACTTCCCTTTCTCCCACAAACTGTTCACTTTCCCATAACCAATATAGACAAAACTGTGATTTGCAGTCAGTTTCAACCATTTAAACATAATTTTTCATCACCTTGGCAGAGGAGTCTCTCTGGAGTCCATGAAGACATTCGCCACAAGAAACAATCTGGTGGCTCCCAATGTTACAAACCTGCAACCGCTGGAATTTTGCAGATTGTGCCATCTCACCCATGAGCAGCCTTTCTCTTGGCTACTCATGGGCCTCTCAGCATATTTGGGGTGTTTGTTTAAGAATGCTTTTTTTAGTATTTCACAAAGATTCTCTTCTTCTATCTTCAAAATCGTCTCTCTCTCTCAAGAGACCTCCTTTTACTAGAGCTAAAGGGCCAAATGTGTGTCTCAGACAGCTGAGACCTCTTTTTATCTCAGGAGCTGGGGAACTTACTCTACAAACATTCTCAATGAAATCTCAATTACATCAGTCCATCACCTTCAGCTAGAACAGCATTCCCCCAAAGCAGCATCAATCTATTACAAGGAGTAGTCCATTTCTCCATGGTTTACATCTAGAGAAGTCCAGTCAAAAATGTCCACTTGTTCAATCCTTTCTTCCAGACAACCTTTATCAGTTCTTTTGCTGACTGTATCATGCTGTCTCTCTACATTTTAAATCACTCTGGTCTTCTTCTCTCCCTCTGGGAAAGGGTTGGAGTTCTGAAAGCTTCATGTTGCCAGGAAAGGGTTAAATCTGCCCAAGGTCTTTTTCTCTCTCTTGCTGCAGCTCGCAAATGTTAGAATGATATTTAAACCTTTTATGTCCACGGAGATGTAACTACTTTCAATTGGTTCTTTCCTGAACTTCCTGAAAACTCATTTGCTGGTCAAAACCACCACAGCATGGGAACTGATGAAAAAAGATAGATGAAATTTTTTCTAAGTTAGACTACGTGCATAAGTAAAAGTGTATATTTCTGCCTTACTAACTTTCTGTCAAACTTTTGCCAACTATATTGATGACATTTGCTTTGCACCAATGTAGTCAATGACTTAAGATCACACTTTGTTAACAGTATATAAGCTGGAGAACAGGCAGAATAAAAACTTCTTCCATTTTGTATCCTGATCATGTGTGTGTGTGTCACATCCGACCTAACAGTAACAGCCAGGGCGGTGCCGTCCAGCGCTGCCCTCAGCTCCGGGCACACCAGGTTCAGGTGTGGGGGAAAAAGAACAAATTTGGGGCAGTTTCCCACCCTAAATTGGGAATTTCCAAGCCTGAAATTGGTGTTTTTAACCCCAAAATATTTGGGACATCAGGTCTACCCACTGAAATGAATGGCAGGGAAAGGGCACCAGGTCTACCCTTTGAAATCAATGGATAGAAAAAGAAACCAGATCTACCCTAGTAAAGCAAAATGGGATTTAGAGACACCAGGTCTACCCATTAATAGCACTTGATCAGGAAGGGTTACTGGTTAAAATGGGAGTACCTGTCAGGGCTAAGGGCAAGCTCTGGGAGCAGAACTGGAAGCACTTGGGGGGTTTAGGAAGCACTGGGAGGGAGGAATGTGGGAAACTGAGCAAACTGGGAGCACTGGGAGGGGTTACTGGGAGCACTGGGAGTGGTTAAATGGAGGCAATGGGGTTATTGGGAGCTCCGGGGCATTACTGGGAGCACTGGGAAGGGTTACTGGGGATAAATGGGGATAAAATGAACACCAGGTCTACCCACGCAAGTAAATAGGGATTGAGGGACACCAGGTCTACCCATTCAAGTCAATATGAAAAATGGGACACTGCGTCTGCGTCTACCCAGTCAAAGAAGTGGGTAGTCACGACCACCATTTTGGTCAGGGGCCCAAGAATTTTTGGGGGTACTCAAAATTATGTATCCAGGTGATTTTTGGGGAGAATCCAGGAGATTTTGGGAGATACTCAGGTGGTTTTAGGGGGGTACCCAGGTGATTTTGGGGAGTACCCAGGTGATTTTTGGGAAGGACTGAGAAGATTTTTGGGGGTATCTAGCTGATTTGGGAGGGGTACCTAGATGTATCCAGGTGATTTTGAGGGTACTCAGGAGATTTTTGGGTGTATCCAGTGATTTTTTTTGGGTTACTAAGGTGATTTGGGGGGTACCCAGGTGATTTTGGGAGTTCCCAGGTGTCCCCAGTCACCCTGACAGGCCGGGAGAAGATGACGGCCACCGTCGTGTACTCCTGCTCGATGTGGACACAGATGACCCTCGGCAGCAAGGGGGCTGTGGGGGGACACCCCAACATTCAGGGGGCACCCCAACATTTGGGGGGCACATAATCATGATTTTAAAGAGCTAAGATTTTAGCTAAGAGATGAAAGTAATTTATATGGATCAGGGTGTAAGTTAGATTAGCAAATGATAGGTTAATGATTATTAGATGCTTAAGCTAAGGCTAATTGTTTTATTGTTTGCCATTATGAGCTTGTTTATAGAAGGAAATGGAGTAAGTGAACTGTTATAAGAACAGACTGAAACCAGTAGAACAATGACCAGCACCTGGACTTTCTATCAATCAATCAATCAATCACAAAGCAGGGGACCTTGGATTGTGCCAGAGGGTCACAGAGACCTGAGGAAGACTCCTCTGACTTCATCTTTTGAGACAACCAATCCCAATTCAAGAGAAGAATTGCGCACACGTGAGGGACTAACAGCCTCATTTAATACAGAGTGGGGATGGGAGTTGCTGGGGTTATGCATATATATTATATGTAGGATCTTGGGAAATATAAAGAAGGCAGAGAAGCTTGTACAGGGTGGTGATGCCTTTTGGAGGTGATTCCTGTGCCACCCGCTGGTGTTAGTAAAAATACCGCTTTCTGACTTTAACTAATTAGAGAGTCTCTGTCCATGATCATATCTGTTTTCAATGATTCACCCTTGAGGAGATTGTCTGAAACTCTGGAGTTTTAGATTCCTCAAATAAAAGAAGAAAACCCCTCTTTTGGCTCAGTGAAGCCACTTCTCTGAGCAAAGCAGATCCCACGTGAGTGAGGAGAGACTCACTTTGAGGTTGGGGTTGGGGAATAAGGAGCAAGGTTGTCCACACTGGGTGAGACCTCAAGGCACAGCTTCTCTGAGCAGGCAAGACCTCCTTAGAAGTGTCCCTGGGTCAATATCAATAAGTGAATGTTGCAGTCATCTCTTCTCTGAAGAGAAAAATACACCCTTGAAAAAAGGAATGTGGGTTTATAAAAAGCTCTATGAAATATTTCTCCAAAACACTAGGAAAAAAAAACTTCCTACTGAACTGCACCAGACCAGACAGAAATCAAGGCACAGCCATGGTTTGTCAGGACTTCCCTGCACTTGGTGCTGAGCCCTGGAACTACAGGGCCTGAGAGGAGATTGCAAAAACTTTGCCAGGAGTCAAAGCCAGAGGAAACACCCAAAGTGTCTTGAAGTATTAATGGGTCCCACTATGGTCAATACCCAACACAGTCTCCTCATGAGGTCTGTAGAGGAGGGAAGTAGAGGCCAGGACTGCACAAAAACCTCTCAGAGACACAGCATGGGATGGAAAATCCAAAGGAAAATCCAAAGTATCTTAAAAATCTTGAGTATCTCAAAGCATTACTGAGCCCCACTGTGTGTCAGTGCAAAGCTCTCAAGGGACTCATTAAAGCAGATAACTGGAGGCCAGGATTGCACAAAAACTTCTCAAAGACTCAGTGGCAAAAAGAAGTATTTAAATTAATCCTGAGTATTTTGAAGTATTAAAAAACCCCACTGAGTGTTTTTACTGACTAAGAATCCCAAGGGACTCATTAAAGCAGATAATTGGACGCCAGGATTGCACAAACTTTTCCTAAAATCAGTTTGAAAAAAGAAACACCAAGTACCTTAAAATAACTGAAGTACCTTGAAGCATTAATGAGCCCCACTGAGTGTTGTTACTGAAAAAGCCTCTCAAGGGACTCATTAAAGCAGAGAATTGGAGGCCAGGATTGCACAAACCTCTCAGAGACTCCAAGGCAAAAGCCAAACCCAAAGTCCTTGGAAAAACCTGCAGTCCCTGGCAGCATGAAGGAGCCCCCCAGGGCCATTGCTGACCAAGGCTCCTTCCCCAGGAACTCCTTCCAGCACATCCTGGAGGCCACTGGCATGGCAGGGGGATGCTGAGGGCAGCACAAGGTGCTGACAGTGCCCAGCCTTGCTGGGGCTGTGCCAGGAGGCCCCAGGGCCTCAGGACAAGGGGTCTCCTCAGTGTCCTTGGTGGCACAGAGGCTGCTGTGGCCCAGGGCACCAAGCCTTGGCTTCTCTTTGTCCCCACCTGTCATCACTGCCTGCAGTTCTCTGCTCTGCCTGGGGCCTGGGGACACTTTCTGTGTCGTGTCCCTCAGTGGGACCCATTAAAACTTCCAGAAACTTTGGAGTTGGCTTCTGACTTGGAGTTCTGGAGAGGTTTCTTCAGCTCCCTCTCAGGGACTGATGTTCAGGGCCTCAGCACAAAGCCCTGAGAGGGTCATTAAAGTCCTTATGCTGTGTCTGTGCTGATGATCTCGGCTGAGCTCCTGCATAGAGACAGATCCTGGCAAGCAAGAAGAGCTTAAAAACACATTTCTCTGGATGAGCAGCTTTTCTGCCAGCCCAGCAGGGCTGGGGCACTGCCTGCAGCCACCCCGGGCACAGCACACAGGCACAGAGAGCTTCAATCACTCAGGGCTGGGAAGGTGCTGAGAAGGGACTGGGGGAGAATCACTGCCAGCCCTTGGCACAGGAACCTCTGGCTGCAGGACAATGCTGCTGCAGCTCCTGCAGTGATCTCCTCAAGCTGCAACATCCCAGTGCCTACAGACTCTGTGAGTACATTCTCTGATGATCTCTTGTGTAGAGCAGCCAGGGGTGCCCAGGGCTGTGGTGCAGAGCAGGGTCCTGCAGCCCAGGGCGCTGTGCTGGCCCAGGGACTCTGCTGCCTGCCAGGGACAGCTCTCGGCCGGCCCGGGGAGCTGCTACCAGCGCTGGGGAGAAGCTGTGGGGGGAAGGAGCCACCCTGAGCAGGGCAGCTGCTGCTGCTGCTGCTGCTGCTGCTGCTGCTGCTGCTGCTGCTGAGAGGGGCTGTGTGGGGCAGGGCTGCTCCCAGCTCCACCCCAGCCTGGGCACAGCTGCGGAGGACACTTGCCAAAAGCAGGTAAGCCTTGCATTGCTGTAAGGATCAGGAGCTTTCCTGAGAGTGTTTTCAATTTTCTGCTTTGAGAAGGTTGCGAAAGTTGGGGTGATGACAAAAAGATTTTTGCTTTTAATACATTTTTCATATATTTTTAGCTTTGTTATCTACTATTATATAGGCATAAAACTACAGTTCTTTATTAATTCTTTTCAACTACTATTACATTTCTTATAACTATACTCCTTAATTAACTCTGATATGTTTCTCACCCTTTCTCATAGATTTTAGAACAATTGGCAGACCTGCTAAATACATTCCTGAAATACTGTATAGTTTTATTATCAGGAAGAGGACCTACAAGAAGAACATTTTGGTTTTTAATCACAGTGTGAGCAGTCATAAAAAAAAGTGGGGCAAACAAGCCCTTGCACCTGCTCCAATGCCTTGACACAGGTGTGTATAAGTGGGGCAAGTAAAGCTCCTATTCCATATTCCTATTAAATATCCTTATTAATCAACCTAAAAAAAATGTTGAAATCAGGGGCTGGCTAAGCCCCATCCCTACTGGGACACCTGGAAGCTTCCAATAATGATCTGGTTGTTACTTTACTGTTCTAACACTTTTACAATATGTTTTTTTCTTTTTTCTCTTTTGATTACAGGCAAAAGGAGGATGAGAGAAGCAGAACAGGAATTGTATCACAGAATCACACAACATTCTGAGTTCAAAGGGACACACAGCATCATCCAAGTAGTAATTTCAACATTTCCAGAGACTCCAGAACTGTAACTTTGTGTGGTCAGTCTCTCTGCTGGGAGCCTCCTAAAGGGCCTTCAGCCACTGCTCAGCCCTGCACAGCCCCAGCATCACCTTGGCAGGGCCCAGCAGGGCTCTCCTGAGCTGCCCTTGCCCACCTGCAGACAGAGCTTGCCCCAGCCAGGGCCCTGCAGACAGGCAGGTTTCTGTAGGGCTGGGCCCAGGGCACAGAGGGTGGGATGGGCTCTGTGAGCGCTGGCAGGGACAAGGCTCCTGTCAGGAGGGAAATGTGCAGGCCCAGGGAGATGCTGAGGGAAGGAGAGGGGGCTGAAGAGAGCAGTGCTGGGGGCAGGAGGGCACTGTGGGTGTGTGGGAGGTGCCAGGACCAGCTGGCTATGGGAACACTGTCCTGAGTGCCCGGCTGTCTGTGCCCTGCCCTTCCAGGCACAGCACCACCACATCTGCTCTTGTTTCTGCACTGCCCTGATCCTGTCCCTGTCATCTGGTGCTCTCAGGGAGGCTCTGGCCTTTGCAGCAGCTGAGTCAGGCACTGCCCTTGGCATTCCTGCCAGGCAGCTGTGGCCATGGCAATGGGGTGTCCAAGCTTCCCTGGGCCCTGTGGGGCTGTGGGCAAAGCAGTCCATGGGAAAGGGGAATGAGCTGAGGCCCCTCCCTCAGATCCCATCATGGGCACACCCGGGGATCTCCTTGCTGTGTCCTTGCCAGCTCTGAGCTGCCCTCCTGGCTGCAAATCTGTGCCAGAGCCCCTGGGAGTTCCCTGAATGTGCCACAGGGAAGTGCAGAGATGCCAGAGCTGAGGAAATGCTGCTGGGTTTGCCAAGGGAGTCGGGAGTGTCCTTGGCAGAAGGGGGTGCTGAGACCTTGCCCAGAGCCCTTTGGAGAGGGGGAGACATTGAGGGATCCCTGTGCTCTGGGCAGGGTCTGGTTTATCCCAGGGTGACAGGGGAGTGTGATTGTGCTCTGATTGCAGCCAAAGCTGCAAACCCAGGGCAGTTGGGAACAAGCCCATCCAGCCCCTCACCTTCCCTGAGCCACAGGGAATCCTTTGCCTCTCATCTCTCAGTGGAAAACTCTGAGTGCAGCAGGAATGCTGGGGATTTCTGACCTCTGAGAAACAGGAATGAAGTGTGGGCAGGAAAATGATGGCTAAAATTCATTCCTGCTCTCCATGTCCTTTAGAAGTGGGAGTGCAGATGCTACAAAGCCTATCTGCATTAGGAGTGATTCCCCTGACAAATCCTGAATATCCAGCCTTGTCCCTCTGCCACATGGCCACAAACCCAGGGCAGCAGGGCAGGGATGGCTCCTGGAGAGCCCCCACGCATAGGCCTGGCTGCTCCTGGCACACTCAGACAGCACAACTGGAGCTCAGGCAGGGACCTGGGGGAAGGTTTTCCCAGAGCAGGAACAAGGGTGGGTGAGTCACAGCGGGACAGTCTGCAGGGAATGGCCCAGGTTTGGCTCAGAGCAGCCTCTGCTGACTTGTCCCTGTCCTTTATCCATGAACAGGTGCCCATGGCCAGCCCCAGCAAATGTCCAACAGCAGCTCCATCAGCCACTTCCTCCTGCTGCCATTGGCAGACACGCGGCAGCTGCAGCTCCTGCACTTTTGCCTCTTCCTGGGCATCTCCCTGGCTGCCCTCTTGGGCAACGGCCTCATCATCAGCGCCGTAGCCTGCGGCCACCTCCTACACAGCCCCATGTTCTTCTTCCTGCTCAACCTGGCCCTCACCGACCTGGGCTGCATCTGCACCACTGTCCCCAAAGCCATGCACAATTCCCTCTGGGACACCAGGAACATCTCATACACAGGATGTGCTGCACAGCTCTTTTTCTTTATGTTCTTCATCTCAGCAGAGTTTTCCCTCCTGACCGTGATGTGCTACGAGCGCTACATGTCCATCTGCAAACCCCTGCACTACGGGACCCTCCTGGGCAGCAGAGCTTGTGCCCACATGGCAGCAGCTGCCTGGGCCAGTGCCTTTCTCTATTCACTTCTGCACACAGCCAATACATTTTCTTTGCCCCTGTGCCATGGCAACGCCCTTGGACAGTTCTTCTGTGAAATTCCACACATCCTCAAGCTCACCTGCTCCAACTCCTACTTCAGGGAACTTGGGCTTCTGACTGTTAGTGCCTGTTTGGTGTTTGGTTGTTTTGTGTTCATTGTTTTCTCCTATGTGCAGATCTTCAGGGCTGTGCTGAGGATCCCCTCTGAGCAGGGACGGCACAAAGCCTTTTCCACCTGCCTCCCTCACCTGGCCGTTGTCTCCCTGTTCCTCAGCACTGGTGCATCTGCCTACCTGAAGCCCCCCTCCATCTCCTCCCCATCCCTGGATCTGTCCCTGTCAGTTCTGTACTCGGTGGTGCCCCCAGCCCTGAACCCCCTCATCTACAGCCTGAGGAACCAGGAGCTCAAGGCTGCAGTGTGGAGACTGATGACTGGATGGTTTCAGGAATATTAAACTGCTTGATAATTTCTGTAAATCACTTTTAATAAAAGTCACCTTTGATACTTCTTGTTGGGTTTGGGTTTTGTTTTCTTTTTTTTTGAGTTTCTTTGTTTTAGTTTTTCAGTCTTGTCCACCAAGAAATATGATGGTTACTGCCATTTCTCATTTTTTTCCTCTCCACCTTCCTTGTGGACACAGACTGTGTCAATGAGGGGCTGCATTCTCAGTGGCTTCAAAGGAACTGTTGGATCTCCCAGCCAAGTTTTCTGCAGAGATCACCCTTTGGTTCCCTTGTCTGCAGCTGCAGCAGCAATGTCTGTGTGCAGAGCTGGGGGCAGATCAGTGCTGGCACAGCAGCTGTGCCCAGCAGCAGCAGCAGCAGCAGCCCTTGGTGTTGCCAGTGCTGCTGCCGTGGCCCTGCCCCGCTGCCCTGCTGGCCCTGGTGTTGCTGTAGGGCCTGAGTGCTCTCGGGGCCGGGCACAGTGCTGGGGGTGGCAGTGCCGGGGCTGCAGCAGGGACAGGCCATGGGCACTGCTGGGGCAGCGCTGACGCCTCAGGCCAGGCCCTGGGGGCTGCAGGCTCCTTGCCCAGGCTCTCTCCAGAACACTTTGCCCAGGCCAATGCTGAGCACAGAAAAGCCCCGGGAGCAGCCCCAGGCTGGCCGTGGGCAGGCTGGGGGCAAACAGCATGGCTGGGGCTCTGCAAGGTGCCTGGGGACAACTGGGATCCTACTGGGATCACAGTGGGAGAGCCTGGGCCCATGCTGGAGGAGACTGGGATCATAGTGGATCATACTGGCAGCAACTGGGACTGCACTGTGGGGGACTGGGAGTTTCTGGGAGCAACTGGAATCTTGCTGGAAGCTACTGAGGTCAACTGGGAGTGACTGGGAACATGCTGGGAGCAACTGGGATGCACTGGGAGAGACTGAAACCACAGTGGGGGTAAATGGGAGCAGCTGTGTCCATGCTGGGGTCATACTGGGATCCTACTGGAACCAGGCTGGGAGTGACTGGAAAGGGGCTGGCTGTGACTGGAACCATGCTGGAGGTGACTGGGAGCAACTGTGCTCAAACTGGGAGTGACAGGCAGTCACTCAGGGCATGACTGGAATAATACTGGGAGTATCTGGAAGTTACTGGGGTCATACTGGGGGTGACTGGGTCCTCCTGGGCTCATCCCGGGAGCAACTGGGATTACAATGTGTGTGAACAGATCCTGACTGGGGGTTACTGGGAGCTACTGTTGGGAGGAAAATGGTGACACATTGGGAGTAACTGGGATCAACTGGAAGGGACTGGGACCATTCTGAGGGGACTGAGACCACAACTGGGGAAACTGGGATCATACTGGGAGCGATTGGGACCACAGTTTGGGCAACTGCCAGAAACTGGGACCATGGTGGAGGTAACTGGGAGGAACTGGGAAAGACTGGGATCATTCTGAGGAAACCAGAACCTTACTGGTGCAACTGTGATACACTGGAAGTGCCTGTAACTATACTGGGGACAATGGAACCCCACTGGGAGGAACTGGGGACAACTGGAACTATTCTGGCAGCAGCTGGGATAACACTGACGGTGACTGGACTCCTGCTGGGATTGAATGGGAGTGGCTGTGAGCAACTGGAATCACACTGAAAGCAACTGGGAGTAAGCGGGAATGACTGGGAGCATTCTGGGAGTGACTGGGATATACTGGGGGACACTGGTGGAGCCATGAGGATCATACTGGAGGCTGCTGGGGTCATACTGGATATGACAGGGAGCAACTGGGATGACACTGGAGGCCCCTGGCATCATACTGGGCATGACAGGCATGAAACAGGGATTATAGTGGGTGTTAAGTAACCCTGACTGGGGGTTACTGGGAGCTGCCAGGCCTATGCTGGGAACCATATGTGGTCACAATGGGAGCAACTGGGAACAACTGGGAATGACAGGATGCATGCTGGTGACAACTGGGATGTACTGGCAGTGACTGGGGTAAAACTGGGGGCAACTGAATCATGCTGGGGTAACTGGGAAAGCCTGGCAATGACTATGAGAGTGTTCAGGGCAACTGGGGTATACTGGGAGTGCCTGAGACCATGCAGGTGGTACTGGGACATACTGGGAGCCACTGGAATGTCTGGGGGAACTGGGACCATGCTGGGGGCAACTGGGCACAAGTGTGAGTGACTGGAGCCCTTCTGGGAGTGACTGGTATCATACTGGACTCATTCTGGGATCGTACTGGGAGTTACTGAGGCTGTGCTAGGGGCAACTTGGAACACACTGGATGAAAGTGGGAGCAACTGGGAGAAACCGGGAGCAACTGGGATGATGCTAGGGGCAAATGGCATCATAATCGGGAATGATTGGCAGTGACTGGGCTCATACTGGAAGTGCCAAGGAAACTGGAACCACACGGGGGGAGCAAGTGCGCTCATACTGGGAGCAGCCACTTCTAGCACCAAGACCCCTGAACTCTTTTCCCAGCCATCTCTGACTTTTGCTGGGGCTCTGCTGCCACCGGTACCCCCCAAAAACACCTCACAGGGACACCCGGATGTCCCTTCAAGGGGCATCTGCAGCTCGACTTTGGAGCCCGGCAAGCTCCTGTTATAAATACATGTTATATTACTGGCTTTTTTTAAATAAATGCTATATGTATAATGTTGGAATAACTTTGCTGTATAAATATAGGCTTTTTTCTTATATTAACAAAACTAGAAATAGTAGTGTGATAAAATATATATTTCTTAGGCTATAGCATAATATAGAAATATAAAAATGGAAACTGTGTGATATTAAAATGCTTTTTTTCATGTAGCTAACTCAGAGAAAGGTAAAGATAATCAGGAAATTCCTTACATTTTTGGATTATCCTATCTGGATGAAGACAACAGTTACAGACACCAGAAACCCAAGGGAAGAATTTATTGATGTTCTGTTATCAGGGGGTGCAAGGACAGCAGGATGGAACCACAGGGAGCAATAAAATATTGATTTAATCTGCAGGATGGAATGAAGGCAAGTTCAAAGGTTAAAACCACGCACAAGAACATCTAAACTCCAAGAAATGTTTGAATAATGCTTGGTCGTCTATGAATATGCAATAGGCTGATGCATTTAAAGTGTGTTTAAAAGTTAGTAACTGTGCTCTTGTCTGAATGCTAAGCAATCAGACATAATTTTTTGTTAATCCTTTGTTTTTGTGTCTCTTTTTGTCTTTTCATTAAACCTTTTAAATTTTACCAGAAACATGAACCTTTTTTTTCACACTCCAAACATCCCCCCCAAAATACCTTCAAACCCAGCGAGCCCCGGGATATTTGGGGTGAGCTCCCTCACCCCGGGCACCCATGGGATGGTGGCGATGGTCCTGGAGGGCTGTGAGTTCAGAGAGCAGTGGAGCCATCAGGATCTTCCTTTCCTCTTCTCCTCCTGCTTCCTGCTGCCGCTCCGCCTCTTCCTCCCTCCCTCCTCCTCCTCACTCCCGTTCCCCAAGCAGCTCACAGCTTGCAGGAGGAGCGGGGATGGAGCCAGGACAGTTTGGAATGTGGTAGGGAGGGGCTGTGTGCCCTAGAAATGGCATCACTGGGAGTGACTGGTTTGTCCTGGGATCATACAGTGACTGGGATTGCACTGGGTTTGTACTACTGACATCACACTGGGATCATACTGGGAGCAGCTGGGCCCATGCCAAGGGAGACTGCGATCACACTGAGATCCTACTGGGATCATACTGGATTTATAGTGGGAGTGAGGAGCCTGCAGAGGGCAATTGAGGCCATGCTGGGGGAATTGGAATATACTGGGAGTGACTGGGATCATGCTAGAAGCAACTGGGAAGAACTGGGATTGACTGGGTGATTGCTGGGGGAGATTGGAAGAAACTGGGCTTATAGTGGGATGAACTGGGGTCATGCTGGAGGTGACTGGGGTCATACTGGCAGTGAGTGTGACTGGGAGTGGTTGTGAGCAAATGGGATCATGCTGGAAGGAACTGGGGTACACTGGGAGAGACTGGGAGTGACTGGAACAAAAGTGAGGGTGAAAGGGAGCAACTGGAACCATGTGGGGTGCAACTGGTTCATCCTGGCAGTAACTGAGACCACACTGGGCTCATCTTTGGATCCTATTGGGAGTGACTGGACTAATACTGGGAGTACCTGAGAGTGGCTGGGAACATACCCTGCACATCATCCCCCATACTGGGGGTGACTGGGAGCAACTGGAGCACGCTGGGAGCAAATGGCATCATACTGGGACTGAGGGGGTTGATGTAGCTGGAGGCAACTGAGATCATACTGGGAGTGATTGGAAGGAACTAGTGAATCATAATTTTAAAGAGTTAAGATTTTGGCTAAGGGATAGAAGCAATTCATATTGATCAGGATGCAAGTTAGATAAGCAAATTATAGGTTAATGATTATCAGTTTTTTTAAGAAAGAACTAATTGATGTATTGTTTGCCATTATGAGCTCATTTCAGTTTTGATTTTAGAAGGAAATGGAGTAAGTGAACTGTATAAGAACAGATTGAAACCAGTAAGAACAATGACAGCACCTGGACTTTATATCAATCACAAAGCAGGGGACCTTGGATCGTTCCAGAGGGACACAGGGATGTTATGAAGACTCTCCTTTGAGATCACTGACCCAATTCAAGAGAAAAATTGCACACACATGAAGGACTGATAGCCTCATTTAATATAGAGCAGGGATGGGAAGTGCTGAGGTTATGCACATGTACTGTATGTAAAACCTTGGGAAATAAATAGAGGGCAAAGAACCTTGTACAGGGCAGTCACACCTTTCAGAGACGACTCCTGTGCCACCAGCTGGTGTTAATAAACATTCCACTTTCTAACTGTAACTTGTTAGAATGTCTCTGACTGTGATCTTCAGTTTTAACGGCTCAGCACAATGCAAACCTCTAAATGCACCAAAAGCTGCAGGAAAATTCCCACAAATACAAGCTATTCCATTAATTCCTTCTTGATTTTCTAAATTCTCCACAGCCTCCTGCTCCCAATCCAACGCCACTAGTCCTCCAGCCAACATCTGATAGAAACTATCCAAATATATTCTCTCATTTCCCCTGTCTATCCACCAGTTTACTGAATTCACAAACTCTCGAGTCCAAATGAGTCGAGCCGAAACCACTCAAGGAGAGGAATTCCCTCTATTCGTCTGACCAGACAGAATTCTCAGACCCAAACTATCTTTTTTTTTAATTCTAGCAATCAGCATCTACAAACACAACCTCTGTACCTAAAATCACAACTAAGCCCTTATCGAAGGCTTCTACTCTTCCTTGCCAGACTGGTCCTGTCCTTTTTCTATCCCCAATCTACTTCAAAAACGTTCACATCTCAGCTCTCAGAGATGAATCAACTCTTTCAAACAACCAAATACAACTGAGCAGACACCAACTGCAATTTCAGCTTGCAAGAACACTGCAGAGGCAAAAGTTGTGCGTGGGACGTCTCCCATGGCTTACCAACAGCCTTTCCTGACCATGTTTATGCCTTACAGGTCACTGTTTAAATTGTTTCAATTCTTTTAAACAGGAGTTTTAGCAGTCAGGTGTCCTTGTCTGCTGCTGGATGAACAGTCCAGGCAGGGAGCCCACTCTTCAAGGAATATTCCAGGGGAACCACAAGGGGGTCTTCCACCTGAGGTAGTCTCACAGCCGAGCAGAGCCTCCTCCTGGCTGGGCTGCCAGAATGAATCGTTAAAAACTGATATGATCACGGACAATGACCCTCTAACAAATAAAGTTAGAAATGGCTATTTTTATTCACCAGCGAAAGGCATGAGCACCCCGCACAAGGTTCTTTGCCCTCTCTTTATTTCCCAAAATCTTACATACAATAAAAAGTGCACAACCCCAGCACCACCCATCCCTGCTCTGTATTAACATGAGGCTATTGGTCCTTCACTAATGTGCCCAATTCTTCTCTTGAATTGGGTCGATGGTCTCGAATTGGGTCAGTGGTCTCAAAGGATGAAGTCAGGAGAGTCTTCCTCAGGTCTCTGTGACCCTCTGGCACGATCCAAGGTCCCCTGCTTTGTGATTGATTGATATAAAGTCCAGGTGCTGTCATTGTTCTTACTGGTTTCAGTCTGTTCTTATACAGTTCACTTACTCCATTTCCTTCTAAAATCAAAACTAAAATGAGCTAATAATGGCAAACAATACATCAATTAGTTCTTTCTTAAAAAACTGATAATCATTAACCTATTGTTTGCTTATCTAACTTGCATCCTGATCAATATGAATTGCTTCTATCCCTTAGCTAAAATCTTAACTCTTTAAAATCATGATTCACTAGTTCCTTCCAATCACTCCCAGTATGGTTTCAGTTGCCTCCAGCTAGATCAACCCCCTCAGTCCCAGTATGATGCCATTTGCTCCCAGCGTGCTCCCAGTTGCTCCCAGTCACCCCCAGTATGGGGGATGATGTGCAGGGTATGTTCCCAGTCACTCTCAGGAACTCCCAGTATTAGTCCAGTCACTCCCAATAGGATCCAAAGATGAGCCCAGTGTGGTCCCAGTCACTGCCAGTATGAACCAGTTGCACCCCACATGGTTCCAGTTGCTCCCTTTCACCCTCACTTTCGTTCCAGTCACTCCCAGTCTCTCCCTGTGTACCCCAGTTCTTCCAGCATGATCCCATTTGCTCACAACCACTCCCAGTCAGCCTCAGTGTAGTCACACTCACTGCCAGTATGATCCCAGTCACCTCCAGCATGACCCCAGTTCATCCCAGTATAAGTCCAGTTGCCTCCAATCACCCCCAGTATGCACCCAGTCACTCCCAGTTCCTCCCGGTTGTCCTTAGCATGATCCCAGTTGCTCCCAGCTGCTCCTGGTCAGCCTCAGCATGATCCCAGTCACTCCCAGTATATCCCAATTTCCTCCAACATGGCCCCAGTTTCCCCCTGCAGGCTCCTGACTCCCAGTATGAATCCACTATGATCCCAGTCTCCCTCAGTGTGATCGCAGTCTCCCCTGGAGTGATCCCAGTTGCTCCCAGTATGATCCCAGTGTGATGTCAGTACAACCCAGTGCAATCCCAGTCACTGTATGATCCCAGTACAAACCAGTCACTCCCAGTGATGCCATTTCTAGGGCACACACCCCCCCCCCATTCTGACTGGTCCCCGCTCCATCCCCGCTTCATCTACGAGCTGTGAGATGTTTGAAGAATGGAGGAGGAGGAGGAGGAAGGAGGGAGGAAGAGGCGGAGCGGCAGCAGGGGGAAGAAGAGGAGAGGAAGAACCAGGCAGCTCCAGCGCTCCCTGAACTCGCAGCCCCCTGGGACCCTTACCTCCAATCCCACAGGTGCCTGGGGAGGGGGACCTTACCCCAAATACCCCAGGGCAGGGAGTCCCTGTCTTTGGGGTTTTTCTGGGGGGGATGTTTGGAGCTTGCAGGGCTCCAAAGCCGAGCCTCAGATGCCCCTTGGGGCACATCGGGGGGTCTCCAGGAGGTGTTTTTGGGGGGTCCTGGTGGCAGCAGAGCCCTGGCGGTGGGATGCTGGTCCCCCGTGGTGGGGGTTGGGCTTTGTGGGCCAGGCCCTACGAGCTCTGCCGGGGCCACGTGAGAGCTGGGCAGGAGAGGGGGTATGGGGGGACACTGGGTTTGGGGAGCCCCGGGAGAGCCGCGGCTTCCCTGAGTGGGACCCCCAAGAGAGGAAATGCCAAAACCCCAAAGCGGGGACCCAGTGATGGGGGGACCCTTGGGATTCTCTGTACCCTTGTGGGGGCGGCTGGGGCTGGAGGGGTGGGATGGCCGGGAAAGGGGTTCAGGGGTCCCGGTGCCAGAAGTGGCTGCTCCCAGTGTGACCCAGTTGCTCCCCCCCAGTGGTTCCAGTTTCCTCAGCACTTCCAGTATGAGCCAGTCACTGCCAGTCATTCCCCATTATGATGCCATTTGGCCTTAGCTCAGTACTAGTTGCTCCCAGTTGCCCCCACTTTCATACCGTTCTCCCAGCTGCCCCTAGCATAGTCCCAGTCACTCCCAGTATGATACCAGTCACTCCCAGAAGGGCCCCAGTCACTCACACTTGTGCCCAGTTGCCCCCAGCATGGTCCCAGTTCCTCCCAGATCATGTCAGGTGGCTCCCAGTATGTCCCGGTCACCACCTGCATGGTCTCAGGCACTCCCAGTATATCCCAGTTGCCCTGAACACTCTCGTAGTCGTTGCCAGGCACTCCCAGTTACCCCAGCATGATTCACTTGCCCCCAGTTTTATCCCAGTCACTGCCAGTACATCCCAGTTGTCACCAGCATGCATCCTGTCATTCCCAGTTCCTCCCAGGGCATCCCCAGTAGGCTCCCAGCATGGGTTTGGTAGTTCCCAGGAACCCCCAGTCAGGGTGCATTGAAACCCACTATAATCCCAGAATGATTCCAGTCACTCCCAGTATGACCTCAGTCACTTACAGTCTAATCCCAGTAACTCCCAGTATGATTAAGTGGCCCCCAGTGTAACCCCTGTTGCTCTCTGTCAATTCCAGCATGACCCCAGTTAACTCCAGGATCATCTGTGTGACTCCAGTCTCTCCCACTATATCCCAGTCACCCCAGCATGCTCCCAGTCATTCCCAGTTCCTCCCAGTTGCTTTCAGTGTGATTCCAGTTGCTCACAGCCACTCCCAGTCAATCCCAGTAGGAGTCCAGTCACCCTCGGTTTGACCCCAGCTGCTGCCAGAATAGTTCCAGTTGTTCCCAGCTCCTCCCAGTGTGGTTCCATTGTCCCCAGGATAGTTACAGGCACTTCCAGTATATCCCAGTTGCCCCAGTAAGATTGTAGTAACCTCAGAATGATCCCAGTCTTTCCCACTTACTCTCAGTTGCCTCCAGAATGATCCCAGTTTCTGGCAGTTGCCCAAAGTGTGGTCACAGTTGATCCCAGTATGATCCCAGTTTCCCCACATGTGGTCTCAGTCCCCTCAGCATGGTCTCAGTCCCTTCCAGTTGATCCCAGTTGCTCCCAATGTGTCCACATTTTCCTCCCAACAGCAGCTCCCAGTAAACCCCAGTCAGGATCTGTTCACACCCATTGTAATCCCAGTGGCTCCCAGCATGAACCCAGTAGGACCCAGTCACCCCCAGTTTGGTTCCAGTCACCCCCAGTATGACCCCAGTCACTTCCAGATACTCCCAGTATTATTCCAGTCATGCCCTGAGTGACTGCCTGTCATTCCCAGTTTGAGCCCAGTTTCTCCCAGTAACCTCCAGCATGGTTCCAGTCACAGCCAGCACCTTTCCAGTCATTCCCAGTCTGGTTCCAGTAGGGTCCCAGTAGGACCCCAGCACAGGAACAGCTGCTCCCATTTACCCCCACTGTGGTTTCAGTCTCTCCCAGTGTATCCCAGTTGCTCCCAGCAAGTTCCCAGTCACTCCCAGTTGTCCTCAGTTGCTTCCAGCCTGATTCCAGTTGCTCACAGCCACTCCCAGTCACCCTCTCTGCAGTCCCAGTTGCTGCCAGTATGATCCAGTATGATCCCAGTCTCCCACAGCATAGGCCCAGGCTCTCCCAGTGTGATCCCAGTAGGATCCCAGTTGCCCCCAGGCACCTTGCAGAGCCCCAGCCATGCTGTTTGCCCCCAGCCTGCCCACGGCCAGCCTGGGGCTGCTCCCGGGGCTTTTCTGTGCTCAGCACTAGCCTGGGCAAAGTGTTCTGGAGAGAGCCTGGGCAAGGAGCCTGCAGCCCCCAGGCCCTGGCCTAAGGCGTCAGTGCTGCCCCAGCAGTGCCCATGGCCTGTCCCTGCTGCAGCCCCGGCACTGCCACCCCCAGCACTGTGCCCGGCCCCGAGAGCACTCAGGCCCTACAGCAACACCAGGGCCAGCAGGGCAGCGGGGCAGGGCCACGGCAGCAGCACTGGCAACACCAAGGGCTGCTGCTGCTGCTGCTGGGCACAGCTGCTGTGCCAGCACTGATCTGCCCCCAGCTCTGCACACAGACATTGCTGCTGCAGCTGCAGAGAAGGGAACCAAAGGAGCACCTCTGCAGAAGACTTAGAAAGTAGATCATTTAGTTCCTTTAGAGCAACCAAGAGTGCAGCCCCTCACTGTCAAAGTTTGTGGTCACAGGGAAGGTGGAGAGAACAGATTAAGAAACGGCACAAACAATGACATTTATTTGTAAACATAATTTAAAAAAACACCAAATAAACAGAACCTCCAAATTAACAAACATGAAGTATCAAACATGGCTTTTATTACAAGTGATTTGTAGAAATTGGCCAGCTGTTTAATGTTTTTTAAAGCATCCAGTCATCAGTCTCCACACTGCAGCCTTGAGCTCCTGGTTCCTCAGGCTGTAGATGAGGGGGTTCAGGGTTGGAGTCAACACCGAGTACAGAACTGACAGGGCCAGATCCAGGGATGGGGAAGAGATGGAGGGCGGCTTCAGGTAGGCAAAAAAACCAGTGCTGAGAAACAGGGAGACCACGGCCAGGTGAGGGAGGCAGGTGGAAAAGGCTTTGTGCCGTCCCTGCTCCGAGGGGATCCTCAGCACAGCCCTGAAGATCTGCACATAGGAGAAAACAATGAACACAAAACAACCAAATTCTAAACAGATGGAAAATACAATGAGCACAACCTTTCTAAGGTAGGAGCTTGAGCAGGAGAGCTTGAGGATGTGTGGGATTTCACAGAAGAACTGGCCCAGGGCATTGCCATGGCACAGGGGCAGGGAAAATGTATTGGCTGTGTGCATGAGAGCAGTGAGACAGGCACTGGCCCAGGCAGCTGCTGCCATGTGGACACAAGCTCTGCTGCCCAGGAGGGTCCCGTAGTGCAGGGGTTTGCAGATGGACACGTAGCGGTCGTAGCACATCACGGTCAGCAGGAAATACTCTGCTAACATGAAGAAGATAAAGAAAAAGAGCTGTGCAGCACATCCTGCATAGGAGATGGTGCCGGTGTCCCAGAGGGAATTGTGCATGGCTTTGGGGACAATGGTGCAGATGCAGCCCAGGTCGGTGAGGGCCAGGTTGAGCAGGAAGAAGAACATGGGGCTGTGCAGGAGGTGGCCGCAGGCTACGGCGCTGATGATGAGGCCGTTGCCCAGGAGGGCAGCCAGGGAGATGCCCAGGAAGAGGCAGAAGTGCAGGAGCTGCAGCTGCCGCGTGTCTGCCAATGGCAGCAGGAAGAAGTGGCTGATGGAGCTGCTGTTGGACATTTGCTGTCTCTGGGCATTGCTCACTGCCATGGAGAAAAAGACAGGGAAGAATTAGAGGAGATACCTGTTACCAAATCCAAAGCCATGTCCCATACATACTCCCCCGGAACACACAGACACACTTTTGTGTTTAAGAGTTCTGCAGTTTTCCTTATAAGCTCCTATATACCTCCCCTTACTTTTATTGTAATCAAACCCTCTGCATTTCTGCTGACCCTAGGCAGATCAAAGCAAGTTCTGTGAGGTAAAGGGATGAGTGGAGAGTGAGGGGACATGGTCTCTCATTCTGACCTGTTCTGAACTTCCCTGTGCTTTAACCTTTCTCAGACAGAGGGTTATCAGCTTCCCACGTCTCCCCTAAAATATTCACCAGGTACTGCTGACAGCAGATGGATCCACCACAGCCCAGCTCCACATTTGTAGCCAAGGACTCACATTGCTCATTTCACAAACCCAACAGCATTTTCTGTGCCACAACACCTCTGCCTTTCCCTTTGGGTCTTTCAGAGAACACAAAGATGCTCCAGGACAGGTTTGCAACCTGCATTGAAGCTCCCAGCTTGCACTGAAATCTCTGGGAAACTCCCAAGTGTCCTTAGGATGGCATTGGACTCAGGGAGATGCAGCTCCTTCCCTGGCTGCACTGAAAGCATTGCCCACAGCCGGGCACTGGGGACAGCGTCACCCTGAGCCAGCTGTGCCCCCTGCCAGAGCCCCCCAGTGCCGGGCAGCTGCTCCCAGCCCTGTGCTCTGCAGAGGGAACTGGGCCCGGGGCTGCACAGCTGCCCCACGGCTCTGCTGCAGCTCTGCCTGCACAGGAGGGGCTGCACGCCTTGGAGCCCCGGCCCTGAGGGCAGAGGCTTGGCTGGGGGACAGGAGGGAGGGGACTTGTTCAGAGGGAGGGGCTGCACTGCAGGGGCTCCTATGGAGATCTCTGAACTCTCCCTGCCACAACATTTCTGGCTTTTGTTTTCTCTCATTGCCTCATCTTCTCTCTGCTTCCTGCAGATTTTCCTCCTGCAGTTGTTTCCCTGTGCCTGAGCTTCCCTGCCAGCACTCCCAGACCCCAAATCTCTGTGCACTCTCCTTGGCCCTACAGAACCCTGCCTGTTTGCAGGGCACTGGCTGGGGGCAGGTTCTGTTTACAGCTTGGAGAAAGGACAGCTCAGACTAAGCCTGATCACTAAGAGCTGAGATGTCCCTGGGATTTGTCAAAATTAAAGATGCCTTTATGATTTTTTCTCCCTCTACCCAGTATCTAATATTTAAAAAAAAAGATAATATTTAGATAATAGATAATTAGATAATATTAATAGTCTTAAGAAATAGTCCTAAGAATAGTCTTAAGAAATGTCCTCATTTTAAACTAAATCCTATTCTAGGAAATATTTTGGGAGTGGGCCGAAGCTCTCACTGTGTCAGAACTTCATGAGCATTTCACCTCCCCTGCACCAGAAATACTCAGAGAGTTGTACTCACAGAGTCTGCAGGCATTGGGATGTTGCAGCTTGAGGAGATCACTGCAGGAGCTGCAGCTGCATTGTCCTGCAGCCAGAGGTTCCTGTGCCAAGGGCTGGCAGTGATTCTCCCCCAGTCCCTTCTCAGCACCTTCCCAGCCCTGAGTGATTGAAGCTCTCTGTGCCTGTGTGCTGTGCCCGGGGTGGCTGCAGGCAGTGCCTCAGCCCTGCTGGGCTTTGCACAGGAGCTGCTCATCAACAGAAATGTGTTTTTAAGCTCTTCTTGGTTGCCAGGATCTCCCTCTGGATGATGAGCTCAGCCCAGCTCATCAGCACAGACACAGCACAAGGACTTTAATGACCCTCTCAGGGCTTTTGTGCTGTTTGCGTCAGACTCAGTCCCTCAGAGTGTGATCAAAAACTTGTCCACAACTCAAATTTAGATTCAAAATCCAAAATTTCTGGAAGTTTTAATGGGTCCCACTGAGGGACACGACACAGAAAGTGTCCCCAGGCCCCAGGCAGAGCAGAGAACTGCAGGCAGTGATGACAGGTGGGGACAAAGAGATGCCAAGGCTTGGTGCCCTGGGCCACAGCAGCCTCTGTGCCACCAAGGACACTGAGGAGACCCCTTGTCCTGAGGCCCTGGGGCCTCCTGGCACAGCCCCAGCAAGGCTGGGCACTGTCAGCCCCTTGTGCTGCCCTCAGCATCCCCCTTCCATGCCAGTGGCCTCCAGGATGTGCTGGAAGGAGTTCCTGGGGAAGGAGCCTTGGTCAGCAATGGCCCTGGGGGGCTCCTCATGCTGCCAGGGACTGCAGGTTTTTCCAAGGACTTTGGGTTTGGCTTTTGCCTTGGAGTCTCTGAGAGGTTTGTGCAATCCTGGCCTCCAATTCTCTGCTTTAATGAGTCCCTTGAGAGGCTTTAACAGTAACAACACTCAGTGGGGCTCATTAATGCTTCAGGATACTCAAAGTTTATTACAGAATTTTTTTGACACTGATCCTTAGAGTTTGTCCAATCATGGCCCATATTATCTGCTTTAACAGTCCCTTGGGATTCTTAACTAGTAAAAATACTCAGTGGGGTTTATTAATACTTCAAGGTACTCAGGGTAAGTTTAAATACTTCTTTTTGCCACTGAGTCTCTGAAAAGTTTTTGTGCAATCCTGGCCTCCAATTCTCTGCTTTAATGACTCCCTTGAGAGCTTTGCACTGACACACAGTGGGTCTCAGTAATGCTTTGAGATACTCAAGATTTTTAAGATACTTTGGAGTTTCCTTTGGATTTTCCATCCCACACTAAGTCTCTGAGAGGATTTTGTGCAATCCTGGCCTCCAGTTCTCTCCTCTACAGACCTCATGAGGAGCCTGTGTTGGGGATTGACCATAGTGGGACCCATTAATGCCCCAAGACACTTTGGTTTTTTCTCTTACTTTGACTCCTGGAAAGGTTTGTGCAATCTCCTCTCAGGTCCTGAGGATCCAGGGCTCAGCACCAAATGCACCCTGGGGCTCATTGGATCAAGCAAGTCCTGGCAAACCAGGGCTGTGCCTTGATGTCCCTCTGGTCTGGTGCAGTTCATAAAGAAGCCGTTTCTCCTAAGGTTGTGGAGAAGTATTTCAAAGAACTTCTAAGAAATCCATATTCCTATTTCCAAGGTGTATTTTTCTTTTTAGAGCAGATGTGATTGATATTGATCCAGAGTCTCTGCTCAGGAGGTCTGGCCTGCTAAGAGAAGCTGTGCCTTGAGGTCTGACCTTGTGTGGACAACCTTGTTCCACATTCCCCAATCCCATCCTGTCTCCCCTCACTCACCTGGGACCTGTTTGCTTGGAAAACTGGCTGCACTCAGACAAAACAGGAGCTTTCTTCCTTTTTTTAGCAATCTAAAACTCCTGAGTTTCAGACAATCTCCTAACGATTGTGTCAAGCCCAAGGTGCCACCAAGAAGGTTCCCCTTCCCCAAGGCAGAACCATGCAAGGAATGTTTGAGACACACAGGAAGTTCTGCAATAAACACAAATCCAGAATTGGCTGAAGGCAGAATCAGACCAACTGCTGAAGGACAGACAAGCTTTGAACTCCTTGCAGCTCAAAGCTCCAGCTGGGTTGTTGGGAGGTGTGTGAGTGAGGCAAGAGTGAGGGCAAGGGAAATGCAGAGAGCCCTGGAAGTGCTTCTGTGCAGCCAGGCTGTGGGGAAGGGCACTGCAGGCCTGGCCTGGGCCAGGAGTGAGGCTGGATCATCATGCCAAGCTGCCCTGGGCCATTGCAAGGGGCTGTGGCCATGGACACTGCACTGAGCCCAGTGTGGCAGCCTCTTGCTCATGGCTGGTGTCAGTGCCCAGAGGCAGAGGGGATCCCTTGCTGGGGGCTTGTGCCATGGCCACCTGCCCTGTGCCGCGCTGGCTGCTCAGGCACCGCGGAACCAGCAGCAAACGCCACTGCCAGGGCCAAAGGCCAGCTCAGGCAGACAGAAAGGGGCAGGGCTGGGCACTGTTTCCATGGCAGCCCTCACTGGGACACCACCCCTGGCTCACCTGGCATGGCAATTGCCATGGAAACCCGGCTCATGGGAAATGCAAGGGTGGACAAAAGTTTGAGTAGGGCCTGTCCCAATAGGACAAAGGCTGGTGGTTGTTTTAAACTACAGAAAGGGAAGTTCAGATAAAGAGAGATAAGGAGGAAATTTTTGATGGTGAGGTTGGTGATACACCAGGACAGGTTCCCAGGGAGGTGGTCAATGCCCCATCCCTGGAAACATTCCAGTCCAGCTGGGACAGGGCTCTCAACAACCTGAGCTGCTCAAAGATGTCCCTGCTCATGGCAGGGCTTTGGATGAGTGTAGCACTGCTGAGCTCTTCCCATGCAAACCATTCCAGGATTGCATGGGGAGAAGGGGCTGCTCCCTGGACTCCATGCACTGCCTTGACTCCTCCTTGTCTCTGCTGGAGCCCACATGCAGCAGGCAAAGGCAGCCCCTTCTCTGGCCTTTGCTGGCCCTGCCTTCCCCAGGGGCTGACAGAGCCAGGCTGGCCCAGGTGACCTTGAGGCTTTGCAGGGCTCAGGCGCAGCGGCTGTGCCAGGCTCAGGGCTGAGGTCACACTCTGTGGGCTGGGGCAGAGCCCAGGCAGAAAGGAGCCCTGAAGCAGCAGCAGCAGCTCTGCAGTGCTGGACACCAGGCCGGGCTGCCAAGGGAGGCTTGTGGCCATGGCCTGGGAGCAGCTGCTGCTGCCAAGGTGCCTTTGGTGCCTCAGGCTCTCCCTGGCACAGCTCCCAGCACGGCACTCTGCACTTGTGCCCGAGGCCTTCACTGTCTTGGGGCTGGCCTGGGGCTTTTCCTGCAGTGGGATCTGCCCTGGTCCTGGCACAGGAAAGGCAGTTCCTGCTGGAGCAGGAGGCTCTTCATGAAACGGGCTCAAAAAACTCCGAAAAGACCATGTTTACTTCAAAATTGCTTCTTAGAGCACTATATTCTAATAATTTTAATAGCTCCTATACTGTGAAAAAAAATTACCTTTTTTTAATTTACTCTATGGTGAAAATAAATCATTCTGTCTAATCCTGATCAGAATCAATCATAGCTGTATTTATATAAATAAATCTGGCATTCAACCATTAATGCGGGGAGACAGGTTTCATTTCAGTTAAATTCTACCTTTCCAATCTTTTATACATAAACTTTTGACAAAGTCTGGGGCTAGGATTGGATCCAGCTGCTCCCAGTCTCCTCTCTTAGATGGAAATTTAAAGTCTAGGAATTCTGGAGGGGTTTGAGGATCCATGGTGGCTACAGGGTGTCATTTCTACATGTCATGACTCAGCAGGAGTTTCTCCAATGAAGAAATCGAGCTTTTCCCTGAAGCTCCTGCTCTGCCCATGACAGGAACCCATGGGAGTGTCTGGGACATCCCGGCTCTTTGGCAGCCTGGGGACTCCTGGGATGTCACCGTGGAGCCCCCGTGAGTGCCTGTGACAGATGGGTGCCTTTGCAGCCCAAGGTGCCCTGGGATGTCCCCATGGAATGGCTGTGACTGCCTCTGAGCACAAGGCTCTTTAGCATTCCCAGAAAGCCCTGGGAGGTCTCCAGGATCCTCGAGTCCAACTCCTGGCCCTGCACAGGACACCCCAACAATGCCAGCCTGGGCCTGGCAGTGCTGTCCAAACGCTGCTGGAGCTCCCAGAGCCCTGGAGTTGGGACCCTTCCCTGGGAGCCTGTTCAGTGCCCCAGCAGCCTCTGGGGGAAAAACCTTTTCCTCAGATCCAACCCAAACCTGCCCCAACTCAGCTCCAGCCCTTCCCTTCAGTCCTGTCTCTGGGCACCAGAGGGAAGAGGTTCCCACAGCCCCAGCCAGGGACCCGCTCCCAAGGCTGTTCCAGGGCAGCCAGGGCTGGCACCAGCTGGGATGCTCGGTTTCCATGGGCCGGGGTTTGGGAATGGGATTCCCCAATTTTGTGCTCCCGCTAAAACCGTGCCACTGCTCGCTGCCATCCAGCCTCCCACTGGAAGTACAAAAGGCAAAGATCCCAGGGTGGGATAAGAACAATTTAATGCGAAGAGCAACAAGGTAAGCAAAAATAGAAACAGAAACAATATTAAGGAATATAATAATATTAAAGAAATAAAATATAATAAAATTACATAATAATATAACAATTAAAACCAACGTAGGAACAGAAGGGATAAGACACACAATATAAATGGAAAAATGAAACAAGACCGACTGGCTCTTCCTTGCCACATATTTTCTCCTGCCTGGAAAGGACACCCTTCTTCATGGAGCAGAGAGAGTCCCTTATCTGCCCCTGGCAATGACCTGAGATGGGATCAAATACAATAATGGGGCCATGGCCAGACCCTCACATTGTTCAATCCCAGCCCACATCATTGCCAGGGGCAGGGAAAGGGACAGGTGTCTTCCCAGAATGGATCACAGGGAACTGTGGCTCAGCAGGGCTCTTCCCAGTGTGTGTCCTTGGATGAGGTATGAGGTTGGATATGCACATGAAGCTGTTCCCAGAGTCGGGGCACTCGCAGGGCTTCCCTTGCTTGTGCCTGCGTTGGTGTCTGGTCAAGTTAGAGCTGTGGGTGAAGCTCTTCCCACACTGGGGACACTCGTAGGGCCTCTCCCCAGTGTGGATGCGCCGGTGGGTGATGAGGTGGGAGTTGCGCTTGAAGCCCTTCCTGCAGTCAGGGCAGCGGAAGGGCCTCTCCTCTGTGTGAATGCGCTGGTGAACGAGGAGATCTGAGCTGGTGTGAAACCTCTTCCCACACTGGGGACATCCATAGGGCCTCTCTCCAGTGTGGATCATTTGGTGGATGATAAGGTGGGACCTCTGGTTGAAGCCTTTCCCACATTCCCCACACTTGTATGGCCTTTCCTCAGTGTGGATGTTCTGGTGGCGGATCAAGTGGGAGCGCCGGCTGAAGCTCTTCCCACATTCCCCACACTCATAGGGCCTCTCTCCAGTGTGGGTCCTGAGGTGGACAATCAGGTTGGAGCTGTCTCTGCAGCCCTGCCCACATTCCCCACACACGTAGGGCCGTTCCCCAGTGTGGATCCTCTGGTGGCGGATCAGGTGGGAGCTGCTGCTGAAGCTCTTCCCACACTTCGAGCACTCATAGGACTGCTCCCTGTCATGAAGCTGCTCATGGACCACCAGGTCTGAGCTCTGGTTTAATATCTGGCCATGTTCCTGGCACAGGGTGGGTCTTTCCTCTTCTGAGCTCCCTGGGATGGGTTTGGAGCCCCTCCTCCTGTGGGATCTCTGGGGCTTTTCCTCCATGTTGGATTCCTGCACCATGGAGCCACTCAAAATGTCCTCTTCCATGAGGTTCTTCCGAGGGCACTTTTCCTTTCTGGTCTCTGTCCTCAGCTCCTTGTCTGGGGGAGGAAGGACAAGGAGAGGATGGGATTTACCTCCATGCCAGAGGAAGGGGATGGAGATCTCCTAAAACAATCCCTGTCCGGATGTTGTTGGCAGTGGTGTTGTCCTGCAGCTGGGGGCCATGCTGGGCTGGGTGATAGAGCAGGAGAGAGGGGGAAAGAAGAAGTGACTTCCTCCTCACCTGCCTGGCTGTCCCAGGGCATCTTCCTCTTCCTTGCAGCCTTTTCCTCCATCTGGTCAAGGTTTGGGAATGGGAAATCCTGGTTTGGGGAAAAACAAGGGATAAGCACATTGAGTTTAAATGTTCCTCTGCCCAAGTCCATCACAAGAAGCCACCAGGCATCTGGTGCCCATATAAACCTCCCAAACACCAAGATTCAGCCCTGCAAATGCCTCCAAGGTATTCCCCATCCCGGTCTCTCTCCTTTGGTTTCAGGGGTTCCCCCCTGTCCCATGCTTGTATTGAGGGTCCCCAATCTACTCGGTCCCTGCCATCCCCAGGCTGCTGGGAGTCCCAGCAATCGGAAAAATTCCCCCCTTATCCATCTCCCTATTTAGGGATGCAAGGGGATTTTGGGGTCTCTGGGGTCCCTTCTCCCCTTATTCTTGGCTGTGGGGTGCAGGGGGTCCAAAGAGTCCCCCAGGCTCCTCCAGGCTGCCTCTACCATCAGCCACCACCAGGACCTCAATGTCCCCCAAGGGGCATTTTCCACTGATCTTTGAAGTTCTTCATTCTTCAAAAATCCCTCCTAAGAAACCAAGCCCAGGGACCCCCCAAGATATCTGGGCCGAGCTTGGTTTTTAAAGACAGGTGTCTGCTAAGGAAGGCAAGAGCCTCTCTTGAAATGGAAAAAATAAACCCCCTCCTTCTGAATTATAATTTTGAAAGGAATGGGCCCTCAAGAAAAGATATGGGAATAGGAATAACAGTGCTTTAGTAGGAAAAGCAAAATAAAAATGCGGTAGTAAAAAAAATAAGCTGACACAGTCAGAATACCTGATACCCAGTTAGGCAGGGTGTTGGTAGCAGTGCAATCAAATCGTGGCTGCAGTCCTCCTGGAGTCACAGATGTGGTTTTGTTGAAGCAATGAATCTGTAGAAGGGTGTAGTTTTCCTCTGAAGGTCCAGTGGTGGTGTAGATGGGTCTGGTGTTCCTCTGGGAATCCAGTGGAAACAGGCTGCTTCTGGTGTGTGAAATCTCAGGTTATATCCAGGTAGGAATGCTTGGCTCCTCCCCCTGGGTGGAGCATCTCACAATGGGATGATGGAATTTGATCAGTGATGCAGTGAGACTCAATGGCCCATTAAGATAAGATATCTCCCTGGAGGGAGTGTGGGTGGTGGAAGAGATAAAGAACACTGCCCCACCTGGTTTGAACAGCTGGCCCATTAACAGAAGATATCCCCCCAGAGTTATGAGAAATGGGTCATGGAACAGTTCTTACTTGGGATCTCCTGTTGGTTTTGTTTTCAAACTGGCACACTGGGGAGAAGTGGGACCATGCTGGGAACTGCTGTGAGCAGGTTGGAGTGACTGGTCTACACTGTGGGCAACTGGGCATGACTGGGACCGTGCTGGGAGAGACTGGCATCATACTGGGAGTGACTGGGACTAGACATGGGGAAACTGGGAGCAAGTGGATGAAAGTGGGAGCAACCTGGACCATGCTGGGGGCAAACTGCATCATAATGAGGAAGCACTGGCAGTGACTGGGCTCATACTGGGAGTACTGAGGAAACTGGAACCACATCGGGGAGCAACTGGGCTGATACTGGGAGCAGCCACTTCTGTCACTGGGACCCCCAAACCCTTTTCCTGGCCACCCCACCTCTCCCAGACCCACCATTTTCTTTGGCCCTGGGAGCCCTGGACTCCTACTCCTGCCTTTCCCAGCACCCAGCCCATCCTTCCCATATCACTGATGACACTTGGGACCCCTATTCCCAGCCATCCTGGGTTTTTCCACCTTTTGATGGGAATGGAGACACCTGGAACCTTGGAACTCCCTTTCCTAAGCACAGGATCCCTTTTAACCCCACCCATCCCACATCTACCCATCCCCACCCTCCCCCTTTCTCAACCCTGGAACCCCCAAACCCCCTTCCCTGCTCTCCCAGCTCTCTCCGTTCCCGCTTTCCTTCACCCGTGACCCCCCAGACCCCAAATCTCCGTGTCCCCCCAGTTCTCCTCTCCCTGCGGTCCCTGCCCGTGGTGCTGTCGGAGCCCGGCCCGGGGTTCCCCCAGTTCCTGTCCATGGGGTCCCTGGATGGGATCCCCTTCCAGCGCCGCCACAGCCAGCGAGGCCGGGCGGAGCCGCAGCCGCCGGGGATGGCGGCCGGAGCCGAGCCGGGATATTGGGATGGCCGGAGCCGGCACAAGGAGCGGCACCGGCACGGGGCCAGCAGGGAGCTGCAGATGCTGCAGGAGCGGCACAGCCAGAGCAGGGCTCAGGGCGGGGAGCCGGGGCTGGGGGATCTGTGGGGCTGCCATGGCACCTGTGGGGCTGCAGTGGGGATCCGTGGGGCTGGGCCGGGATCTGGGGCGCTGGGATGTGCATCCATGCAGATCCAAGGGCTGGGATGAGGCTCTGTGGGTCTCCATCAGTCTCTGGGGCTCTGTGGGGCTGGAATGGGGCTCCGTGGAGCTGGGACACAATTCCGAGGGTCTCCGTGGGTCCAATCTCTCCCCAGGTCTCTACACCTGCAGAGGTTTCTGGCTGTGACCTCCTGTCCCACGGGAGTGTCCGTGGACTTGATCAGTTTAACTTCAAGGAGCGAGAATTCCTCTCCTTCCAGCTGGGATCTGGGGCATTCCTGGTGGCCGACGGCGCTGCCCAGGTCACCAAGGGGTGCTGGGAACAGGATGAGATCGAGGCTGATGAATGAACAAATCCCCTGGGGCGCACCTGCCTGGAATGTCTTTGGAATTATGTCAGATATGGGTGGGAGGCACTGGAGAGTAAAGGTGGGGAGGGTAGAATTCCCATGGGAATGTGGGATTTGGAAATACGGGATTTGGGAGAGTAAAATTTGGGAACATGGGAATTCCCATGGGAATGGGACAGCAGGAGGGTCCATCTATGGAGGTCCCATGGGAATTCCCATGTTCCCAAATTTTTCCCTCCCAAATACCACATTTCCAAATCCCCAATTCCCATGGGAATTCTGTAGCTGGATCTCCCTGCCATCCCATTCCCCGGGGATTCCATGGGCAGATCTCACCCCCATCGAACTGCAATGGAAGCTCCAATCCAGTTCCCCCCCAAACCCATCCTGGGGATCGCCCTGTTCTTTGCCCTCCCCACCCCCCACAAGAATCCTGAGGGCTCCCCATGACCCACCCAGCCCCCCTAAATTCCTCCTGGGTACCCCCTCACACCCACAGGGATTGTTGGGAGTCCCCCCGTGTCACCTCCCCCAGGACTTTGGGGGTTCCCCTGACCTGTCCGTGCCCCTCCCCCAATTCTGCCCCCCTGTGATGGTGGGGGTGGGGCCGAGTGCTGGTGCCCCCCTGCCTGCAGCAGATGCAGCAGTGAGGGGAGTTCAGGGGGTCCCTGAGCATTTGGGGTTCCCTGGGATTTTGAGTAACCCCCTCGGCCCTCAGGATCTCTCTGAAAACGCTGACACTGCCCGTGCACATTGATAAGGGTCAGACCTGGCACGGGGTCCCCAGCTCTGTCACCAGCATAGCCCAGGTATCCCCAAAACCTCCCAGGAATCCTCAAATCTTTCTGGGACACCCCAACCTCCCCATGATTACAAAAACATCCTGGGACCCTCAAAAAACTCCCCAAGAATGAAAAAAGCCATACAGACTCCCTCCCCAAACCCTCTCAGAACATCAAAATTCCCACAGGACCTCCCAACACCCCTGTCAGACCCCCTTGAGAAGGTTCATACCTGGCACAGGGTCCCCATCTCTGTCACCAGCACGTACCCAAAAGCAGCCCTGGAATCCCCCTGGGATCACCTAATCCCTCCCTTTAGGACCCCTGAAAAACCCTTGGGAACCTCCAAAATTGCACCATGACCCCAAAAACCCCCGGGATTTCCAAAACCCTCTCCAGGAACCCCTCACGCATGTTTACACCCAACAGGGGGTTCACATCACAATCATCAGCATCACCCAGGTACCCCTGAAGCCTCCTGGGACCTAAAAACCCCTTTTGAGACCCCCAAACCCTCCCTAGACCCTCAGACCCCACCTGGGACCCCCAAAACCCGAGGGCTCTGTACTGGAATCAACGGGAGTGGTGTTGGCATTTTAAGGGCAGTTATAGCAGGACTCAGCAAGAGCGGGGGCTCTCAAAGCAGCTGTCTTGGTTTTGAAAAAAAGTTGTCTGCCAGGGAGAGCTGGAGCTTCCCTTGGAATGGAGAATGTCACCCCCTCCCCTCCAAATTATTATAATTTTGCAATTAGGGGCTTTCAGGCAAAGATATGGGAATAGGAATAACAGTTCTTTAATAGGAATAAAACAACAACAACAAAACCACCAAAATACAAATGCAGCAGTACAAAGACAAGCAAACAAGCAAAGCAGAAATCCTGGAAAAAAATCCTGACAGAGTCAGGGATATGACCTGACACTGTTGGTAAGGGTGTTGGAAGCATTCATGTCCTTGATGAGCCTTAATGGCCCATTAGCAGAAGATATCTCCCTGGAGGATGGACAGGAGGTGGAGGAGATAAGAAACACTGCCACACCTGGCTTTAACAGCTGGCCCATTATCAGAAGGCATCTGCCCCCTCCCCCCTGGAGTTACAAGAGATAAAGAAATATCTGCTTTTACAACAGATGAAATAGAATACACATTCTTTGGCTACCTGACCCACGACGGTACCCAGGTGTATCCAGGTGATTTTTTAGGAGTACCCAGGTTATTTTTGAGGATACCCAGGTGGGTTTTAAGGTACCCAGTTGTACCCAGGTGATTTTTGAGGTATCCAGGTAATTTTTGGCAGTCCCAGGTGATTTTTGGGGGGATCCAGGTGATTTTTCGGGGGTACCCAGGAGACTTGGGGGGATACTCAGGTGTACCCAGGTGATTCCAGGGAAGATCCAGGTGATTTCTTGGGGGTACCAAAGTGATCTGGGGAGATATCCAGGTGTATCCAGGTAATTTTTTGGGGATAACCAGGTGATTTTGGGGGGTTATTCAGGTGAGTTTGGAAGTAGCCAGGTGATTTTGGGGGTTCCCATGTGTCCCCACTCACCCTGACAGGCCGGGAGAAGATGACGGCCACCGTCGATTCCTCCTGGTGAACGTGGACACAGATGACCCTTGGGGGGGGGGGGGGGGCTGTGCTGGGAACACCCCAACATTTGGAGGCACCGAATCATGATTTTAAAGAGTAAAGATTTTAGCTAAGCGATGGTAGTAATTTATATAGATCAGATGTAAATTAGATAAGCAAATGATAGGTTAATTATTATTAGATGCCTTAACTAGAGCTAATTGCTGTATTGTTTGCCAGTATGAGCTTGTTTATAGAAGGAAATGCAGTAAGTGAACCTTTATAAGAACAGACTGAAACCAGTAAGAACAATGACCAGCACCTGGACTTTATATCAATCAATCAATCACAAGGCAGGGGACCTTGGATTGTGCCAGAGGGTCACAGAGACCTGAGGAAGACTCTCCTGACTTTATCATTGAGACCACTGACCCAATTCAAGAGAAGAATTGCACATACATGAAGGACTAAAAGCCTCATTTAATACAGAGAAGGGATGGGAGGTGCTGGGGTTGTGCACATGTGTTGTATGTAAGATCTTGGGAAATAAACAGAGGGCAAAGAACCTTGTACGGGGTGGTCACACCTTTCAGAGATGACTCCTGTGCAACCTGCTGGTGTTAATAAACATAACACTTTGTAAATTTAACTAGTTAGCGAGTCTCTGACCATGATCATATCTGTTTTTAATGATTCATACTTGAGATTGTCTGAAACTCTGAAATTTTAGATTGCTCAAATAAAAGAAGAAAAACCCCTCTTTTGCCTGAATGCAGCCAGTTTTCTGAGCAAAGCAGGTCCCAGGTGAGTGAGGAGAGACAGAATGGGGTTGGGGAATGTGGAGCAAGGTTGTCCACACTGGGTCAGACCTCAAGGCACAGCTTCCCTGAGCAGGCCAGACCTCCTTAGGAGTGTCCCTGGGTCAATACCAATCACTAAATGTTGCAAACACCTCTGCTATAAAGAGAAAAATAAACCCTTGAAAATCAGAATGTGGATTTCTTAGAAGCTCTTTGAAATATTTCTCCATCACTCTAAGAAAAAAGACTTCCTACTGAACTGCACCAGACCAGAGGGAAATCAAGGCACAGCCATGGTTTGTCAGCACTTGCTCGATCCTAATGAGCCCCGTGGTGCATTTGGTGCTGAGCCCTGGAACATCAGGGCCTGAGAGGAGATTGCACAAACCTTGGTCCAAGTCTGAAGAAAAACCCAAAGTGTCTTGAAGTATTAATGGGTTGCACTGAGGTCCATCCCCAACACAGGCTCCTCATGAGGTCTGTAGAGGAGAGAACTGGAGGCCAGGATTCCACAAAAACCTCTCAGAGACTCAGCATGGGATGGAAAATCAAAAGGAAAATACAAAGTATCAGAAAAATCTTGACTGTCTCAAAGCATTACTGAGCCCCACTGTGTGTCATTGCAAAGCTCTCAAGGGACTCATTAAAGCAGATAATTGGAGGCCAGGATTGAACAAAAACTTGTAAGAGATTCAGTGGCAAAAAGAAGTACTTAAACTAATCCTTAGTACCTTCAAGTATTAATAAACCCCACTGACTGTTGTTACTGGCTAAGAATCCCAAGGGACTCATTAAAGCAGACAATTGGGGCCATGATCGCACAAAACTTTCAGACTTAGTGTCAAAAAACCTTCTGCAATAAACTTTGAGTATCCTGAAGTATTAATAAGCCCCACTGAGTGTTTTTACTGACTAAGAATCCCCAGGGACTTCTTAAAGGAGATAATTGGGGCCATGACTGCACAAACTTTTCCTAGAGTCAGTTTGAAAAGGGAAACACCAAGTATCCTAAAATAACTGAAGTACCTTGAAGCATTAATGAGCCCCACAGAGTGTTGTTACTGACAAAGCCTCTCATGGGACTCATTAAAGGAGAGAATTGGAGGCCAGGATTGCACAAACCTCTCAGAGACTCCAAGACAAAAGCCAAACCCAAAGTCCTTGGAAAAACTTGCAGTCCCTGGCAGCATGAAGGAGCCCCCCAGGGCCACCCCTGACCAAGGCTCCTTCCCCAGGGCCTCCTTCCAGCACATCCTGGAGGCCACTGGCATGGGAGGGGGATGCTGAGGGCAGGACAGTTCCCAGCCTTGCTGGGGCTGTGCCAGGAGGCCCCAGGGCCTCAGGACAAGGGGTCTCCTCAGTGTCCTTGGTGGCACAGAGGCTGCTGTGGCCCAGGGCACCAAGCCTTGGCTTCTCTTTGTCCCCACCTGTCATCCCTGCCTGCAGTTCTCTGCTCTGCCTGGGGCCTGGGGACACTTTCTGTGTCATGTCCCTCAGTGGGACCCATTAAAACTTCCAGAAACCTTGTAGTTGGCTTCTGCCTTGGAGTTCTGGAGAGGTTTCTTCAGCTCCCTCTCAGGGACTGATGTTCAGGGCCTCAGCACAAAGCCCTGAGAGGGTCATTAAAGTCCTTGTGCTGTGTCTGTGCTGATGAGCTCATCATCCAGAGGCAGCTCCTGGCAACCAAGAAGACCTTAAAAACAGATTTCTCTTGATGAGCAGCTTTTCTGCCAGCCCAGCAGGGCTGGGGCACTGCCTGCAGCCACCCCAGGCACAGCACACAGGCACAGAGAGCTTCAATCACTCAGGGCTGGGAAGGGGCTGAGAAGGGACTGGGGGAGAATCACTGCGAGCCCTTGGCACAGGAACCTCTGGCTGCAGGACAATGCTGCTGCAGCTCCTGCAGTGATCTCCTGAAGCTGCAACATCCCAATGCCTCCAGACTCTGTGAGTACATTCTCTGATGATCTCTTGTGTCGAGCAGCCAGGGGTGCCCAGGGCTGTGGTGCAGAGCAGGGTCCTGCAGCCCAGGGCGCTGTGCTGGCCAGGGACTCTGCTGCCTGCCAGGGACAGCTCTCAGCCGGCCCGGGGAGCTGCTGCCAGCACTGGGGGACAAGATCTGGGTGGAAGGAGACAACTGGTAAGGTGTGGAAGTGCTCTCCCTTGTGGGGTGGGGAGGCTGCATTGTTGAGGACTGCTCCCACCATAACATTTAACTGCAGAACATTTCCAAGTAGATTTTGCAGGGAGCAAAGCAAGGCAGGGGCTGCATAAAAGTGAAAAATCTTGCTTTTATAATCTACTGCTCTGTGTTGCCATGCATGGAAATTTCACACATATATTCACCTCTAAGTTCAGGTTGAGAAAAAAAAAAATTCTCTCAGATCCTATTCAACAAGGCAGTGACAGAAATGAGCAGAGAGTCCTTTATAGGTACTATCAGTGTCACTTTTCCAGCCTCCCTAGGGTTTCTCTGACATTGCCATCAGAGCCTGCAGAGCGAGAGCTGCCCCTGGGCAGTGCCTGAGCTGGGAGGGGTCTGCAGGGCAGAGCTGAGCCCCCAGGGCTGGGCTGGGCTCTGGCAGCACTGGCAGGGCCCAGCCCTGGGCACAGGGAAGCAGCTGCAGGCAGGGACAGCTGCAGGCAGCAGAGCCCTGGGCAGGCAGTGGGGGGAAAGTGCCACCAAGCTATTGATATTGAAAGTCCTCTCGAAACTGAACTATTCCATGACTTCTTTTTTTACAGATCCCCATCTCCAGCCACAGCAAATGTCCAACAGCAGCTCCATCAGCCACTTCCTCCTGCTGCCATTGGCAGACACGCGGCAGCTGCAGCTCCTGCACTTCTGCCTCTTCCTGGGCATCTCCCTGGCTGCCCTCCTGGGCAACGGCCTCATCATCAGCGCCGTAGCCTGCGGCCACCTACTGCAAAGCCCCATGTTCTTCTTCCTGCTCAACCTGACCCTCACCGACCTGGGCTGCATCTGCACCACTGTCCCCAAAGCCATGCACAATTCCTTCTGGGACACCAGCACCATCTCCTATGCAGGATGTGCTGCACAGCTCTTTTTCTTCTTTTTCTTGGATCAGAATTTTCTCCTGACTGTGATGTGCTATGACCGCTACGTGTCCATCTGCAAACCCCTGCACTACGGGACCCTCCTGGGCAGCAGAGCTTGTGCCCACATAGCAGCAGCTGCCTGGGCCACTGCCTTTCTCAATGCTCTCATGCACACGGCCAATACATTTTCCCTGCCCTGTGCCATGGCAATGCCCTGGGCCAGTTCTTCTGTGAAATCCACAGATCCTCAAGCTCTCCTGCTGCAAATCCTATCTCAGGGAACTTGGGCTTCTTGTGTTTTCCATGTCTTTAGGACTTGGCTGTTTTGTGTTCATGGTTTTCTCCTATGTGCAGATCTTCAGGGCTGTGCTGAGGATCCCCTCGGAGCAGGGACGGCACAAAGCTTTTTCCACCTGCCTCCCTCACCTGGCAGTTGTGTCTCTGTCCTCAGCACTGTCATGTTTGCTCACCTGAAGCCCCCCTCCATCTCCTCCCCATCCCTGGATCTGGCCCTGTCAGTTCTCTACTCGGTGGTGCCTCCAGCCCTGAACCCCCTCATCTACAGCCTGAGGAACCAGGAGCTCAAGGCTGCAGTGGGGAGACTGATGACTGGATGGTTTAAGAAGTTAGAATATTTCTTTTTTATTCTGCAGACTGTTCTCTGTGTAACACATTACATGCCCAGCCTGCCTTCTAAAGCTTTTAATACTGCTGGGAGTTTTTCTACTGGCTTTTCTACTTCTCCCTTGTGATTTTTTTTGCACTGAAAATTTAGTCATATTCCCATATTTAGTTCACTGTCTACCTCTTTAATTTGACTCACAGACTGTGTAAATTAGGAATTATGCTCTGTTTGTGTTTAAATAAATTAAATGTTCTTGCAGAGACTTATTTTTCAAAAATCCTCCTTCTGTTACCTCTCCTAAACCTGCAGGGGCAGTGTCTGTGTGCAGAGGTTGAGAGAAAAAGAGTCCCAGCACAGCAACATTGCAAGGGAGCAGCAACACTTGGTATTTTTAGAGCTGCACTTTTTCCACTCCCACCCTCTCCTTTATTGTCCTTGTCCAAGGCCTGAGTGCTCTGGCAGCTCAGCTCCTGTCCTGTTGTGTGTCCATGCTGTTACCACAGTCATGGACAGGCCATGGGCATTGGTGGGACACCGCTGGGCTCCAGCACAGCAGCTCCATCAGCAAAGGGGATTTCCTTGGTGCAGTGCCCAAAGGCTTAGGTTTTTTTACTAAGTTAGTAATCTCCAGGAGAAGCCCAAGGAATGGATTTTGCAGAGTCTCACTGCTTTGCTTGTTTATCCCTGGAGGTAGTGCTGAGATCAGGGTCCTACTGTGGTACTGCAGGGACTGAGGGCAGGGTCAGGTGTTTTGTGTCAGTGGTCAGTGGCCATGGAGATGACAAATGATCTCCAAGTCACCTGCCTGGGGCTCTGCAGCTCATGATGTCTGTGGTGGAAGGTGAGCACTTTTGTGTAGGGAATCAGAACCTGCCAGGAGAGCACAGAGGATCTGCAGGGACAGCCCAGCCAATCAGGCCAGCAGTGAATGGAGCTCTAGAACAGAATCCTGCCCAGGGTGGGGTCACCCAGAGATCAGGGACTGAATGTCTGCTGGGACCCAGGAGAGATCTGCAGCCCCAGAGGACACAGCAGGGACAGGAAAGAAGTCTGGGCACTGACTGCTCTGACCCTCAGGAAATTCCCCAGGAGGATCCAGGGCAGCCCCAAGGCCATGTGACAGCCCTGGAACAAGGCAGGCACCACTGAGCACCCTGCATGGCCCCAGCACAGCCTGTGTGGGAGGGGGTCAGTGCAGGGAGCACTATCAGCTGCCTCTGTCTCCCAGCCTGAGTTGCAGAGCCCAGCAGTGGCAGCCCAGGGCCCTGGGCAGCACAGCCCCCGTGCTCTGCAGAGCAGCAGCCCCAGCTCGGGGCTGTGGGCAGCAGGGCAGGGGCTGCAGCAATGGCTGCTCAGGCCAGCACAGACGTGTTCCCCTGGGAAAGGCTCTGTGGGCAGCTGGCATGTGGCAGGAGCAGAGCAGGAGCCCGTGGGTGTGCAGAGGAGCCCTGGCAATAGGCTTCCCTGTCCCTGGGGCAGCAGGAGCTGCCTGAGGAGCCCTGGGGCCAACTCTCTGCTGCTGTGCTGGGCAGCTGGTCTGGCCCTTGGGCTGCAGGATCTGCTCGAGCTGAGCATCTCTTGAGCATTCCAGACCCAGGGTTGCTGCCCCTGACCTCCACAGACTCCAGTTCCTACTGCAGGGCCAGCCTTGCTCCTTTGCTCTGCTGGGCTGGAGCAGAGGTATGGAGAGGCTGGACTGGGAAATGCCAGGGAGAGGAAAACAACACACCCTTGGTTACATGATTCCCCATAGAATGGTCTCCATGGTTCTATGAGGCCCTGCAGTGTCACAATGGCCCCGAGATTCCAGGGGATCCCAGAGGGTCAGAATGATCTCCTTGGTTCTGCAGTGTCACAATGGCCCGTTGGTTGCACAGGGCCCCAAAGTGTCACTATGGTCCCTTTGTTCCACAGATCCCAGAAGTATCACAAGGCACTCCTTGTTTTCATGGAGCCCCACAGAGTCACTGTGGTCCCCTGGTCACACGAGGCCCCACAGTGTCACAAGGCACCTTTGGTTCCATGGGGGCCACAGTGTCAGTTTTGCTGGTAGGGAGCGTAAGCACCAAAAACATAGACACCAACTGAAGGAATTGTGTAATTTATGATAATGCAAAAGTGCAAAGAGTTAAAAAAGGAGAAGCTAAGCAATGCACCCAATCATCACTATCAAAGATTGTCCACAGTAGTTAAAAAGGATCCATCACCAGTTACCCTCAGGCTTAACCATTACCCACATCCACACATCAGCTGGGGGAAGCTGTCACAGCCAAGGACTGGAGAGCCACTCCTGGACAATGGGAATTCCTGCAGGTGCCTCCAGCCCCAGGTGAGGCTCCAACCTCACTGTGAGAGAGTCCAGCTTTTATCCTGTTAAACAAACAAGCTGAAATCGCTTTTAGTGCAGTGATTTCTGATTGTTGGACTTCAAACTCAGCTCTGAATCCTGCAATATTCCTGGCCTAGAATAGCACAGGTACCTCCCTGGCCAGCAAGCAGATAATCCAAGGCCATGCAGTTCTGTAGTGCCTTCATTTGTGTTTGTTGGAGCTCAGAGGATGTGCTAATGGATATTTTCACAGTATCCTTTGCCACTTCTAAGAATTAATTTAGCTCATTAATGTAAAGCCTCCTCCAAGCCGCAATTTGTGCCAGGCTGGGAGAGGAGGAGGAGGGGGAGAACGATGGGTGCTGTGTGGCAGGAGCAGGAGGTTTGGGCTGCAGGACATTCCGCCTGCGCCGCTGCCCCGCAATCGGCGGCCGTGCCCGGGGCTCTGGGCCTGGCCCCGCGTGCGCTGAGCTCCCGACACTGCGGGAGCTCCCTGGGCTGGGCTCAGGTTCCTGCTGGGACTGGGCAGCAGGCTGGGCTGCAACAGGAACAGCAGCAGCTGGAAATACCTCTGGGCATCTCCAATTTCTGCTGCTGCTCAGAAGAAACAGTGAAGCAAGTCGAGAAGTTCTGGTTTCTCTTTCTCCTGGTGGATTTTTTAATTTAATTCCACACTATGGAGGCAATTTCTCTGATCGTCTTTGTAAGTTTATTCTATTTCAACAGTGCTGGACACAGACCTGTGTTTGAATGCTGCAAATGTGGCCTGTGTGGCTTTAATTCTTCTCAACTTTGTGCTCAGGGGCTGGTGGGCATTCCAGTATCTGCTGATCTTTGTGCCTGTGACAAAAATGATGGCTTCACTGCTATGACAGCACCATGGATAGCACCAATTGAAAAAGGCAATTGAAGTTTTATGGATAAAATTCAAGTAGAAATCAGAGGAGGGACAAGAGCAGCCATGATCTACAATTCCCAAGGCAGAGGCACCAGCAGCCTCCTGCTGTCACCTCAGGGTGAGTAAAACAGTGCTAAAAACAGCGCTGGAACCCAATCATTTCTTTCTCTGGAGGCTGGGTCAGGACAGCACAGCCGGGCCCTGAGGAATCAGGGCTGTTTGTGGGTGATTGTTGCTCTACTCCAGAAATTCAGCTGGAAAACCCCTTGGAAGCGGAGGCAGGAGCAGGTGGGAGGGGGCCGGCGCTGCTGCTGCTCCTGCCCGGGAGCCCCAGCTGGGCCGGGCCGGCGCCCACTGCGCTGCGGCTGCTGCTGCTGCCAGAGCCGGGTGGGACTCGGGGACAGGGAATGGACACGGGGGGACAGCAAAGGCCTGGGGGGCTGCAGGGATGTTTGTGCTCGGGCCAGCGCCAGCACAGAGCTTCAGCTGCAATTAACCCAGAGGGAAACGCTGGGGAAAGACTCCATTTCAGCCTTTCCTTACTCATGGCTGTGAAGGGGCTGAAATAAAAAGAGAACAAGCAGGGCTCAACCCCTTCTGCTTTGGGAGGAGCCCAGTGCCTGGGGCTGTGAGGGGCCGTGAGAGGCCATGAGGAGATGTGAGGGACCATGAGGGAGTTGTGGGGGTTGTGAGGGAAAGTGAGGTGCCATGAAGGGCTGTAAGGGGCCAAGAGGGACTGTGAGGGCTGTGAGAAGCCCAGAGAGGCTGTGAAGGGAAATAAAGGGCCATGAAAGGCTGTGAGAGACCATGAAAGGCCATGAGATGTTCTATGGAGCCATGAAGGGCTGTGAGGGGCCATGAGGAGTCTCAGCCCTGGCAGGAGGGAGGTCCCACCATGTCCCCAGGGCAGGGCAGCCGTGAGGGGCTGTGAGTGCAGACGTGGCAGTAGAGCGGGCTTGGGGCATCTCTGGGAGGGGATGAGACCCTTTCCCATCTCCAAACCACACCAAACCCACCATTAACAGGATTTTCCATCTTTAGAATCCACTGGCAACTTGGAGTCCACTGTACAGTTTCATCCCGGTGGGAAAAGCAAGGAAATTTTCCCAGTGAGTGACATCCAGCCATTGTTAAGAATGTCTAAGATTTAAAAGTCTTACCAATGAATAGTAATACTAAAAAATAATAATAACAATAACAAGAAATAAACTCCCAAAACCCAGCACCACAGCAGAATAACAAACCTCATTTTTCTTTACTATCACAAGGTTCATGAAAACAAGTCCTATTATCTTTCTCCACCTTACATTTTCCCCACAAGATAAATGAGGCCATTTGCAGGGTTTAATACAAGTTACAGCTGAGGGCTGGACGGAAGAATGGGGAGACACTTCCAATTTCCACATCCATCCCAGCAGGCCAACTCCAAAGTGGAGAGAATAAAATGGAATGGGGGCAGGGGCTGGTCAGATGTTCCTCTAAAGGATCACAAAATCACCTCCAAGTGAACAGAAGAGGAAAATAAATCCCCATTTGGCCATCCCGAGTCTCTGCAGGAGCAGAGCAGGAAGAACCGTGCAGTGGTGGTGTCACTTCTGAGGACACCTGCCCTTCTCCCAGCCCTCTTGTGGCTCCTGGGGGAGCTCGGAGTGCTGCACCCCTGTGGGCAGAGGGGCAGAGAGCCGGGCTGCTCCACAGGCTGTGGACATCCTTGAAATAATAAAGCAACAGAAACATCTTTCCAGGGTGTGAGCAGCTTCAGCTCAGAAACATGTTTTTGTTTGTAATAATAGATTTGTACTAAACAAATACATGAAATAGATTTCATTTGTAATTCAGATGTGTTTTTCATCCTTTTCCAAGGTTGTGGTCTCTTCCTCCAGGGTTATTTCCTTTACTCACACACTTTCTAATAGTTAGAAGGGAGTTGAGCACACCAGAAACGGCAACAGCTCCTGTTTCAAAGGGAAGCAGCCACAACTCCAGGGTACCTGAATTTCCCCCAGGCACGTGTGCACTTAAAGGATGTTGGGGACAGAGATCTCGCACAACTTCTAAGGCTGTGAGAAACCCACAAGTGGCAAAGTATCATTGTGGGTCAGCACCTACTGAAATTCCACTCCCTCACACCCTCAAAATGGGCAGGCAGGGCTGGGCTCTCGCAGGGTTCAGTTTGGAGTGCCTTATGCTCCCTGGCAGGTAAGTGATCATATGAACTTTTGTACTGATTGATTGAGGTATGGCTGCTGAAGGAGGAGGGGGAATCTTGGGAGACATGAAAGTCTCTTCTCCTTTCTCCCTGCAAAACAGCCTCTTCAAAGAGAAATGCCTGTGCTGGGCTTACATGGGGCCCCTTCCCTCAGCCCAGGGTCTGACCCATTGTGGGGTCTGTAGGAGCCAAACCCAGAGGGGTCCCAATATCAGCCTTGCCTTTCCCTGCCTACCTCTCCCTTACCTCACCTTGCAGACCCATCCCTTGCCTTGCCTATCCCTTCCTCCCCTGCCTTGCCTTGCCTACCTCTCACTTCTCTTCCCTTGCAGATCCATCCCTTTCTTTGCCCCCACTGATTTCCTTGTCTTGCCTACGCCCTTCTCTCCTTGCCTGGTCTACCCATACCTGGCCTGGCCTTGCCTTCCTCTCCATTGCCTTGCCTGGCATAACCCTGCCTTGTCATGCCTTGTACACACCTCCCTTGCCTTGCCTTGCCTTGCCTTGCCTTGCCTTGCCTTGCCTTGCCTTGCCTTGCCTGCCCCTCAGTCCCTCCAATGGATAACTGTGAAAGCTGCGTTGCCTTGTTCCTGGAGTTCCTGGTGGGATTGATGAGATAGGATGGTGAACCAGCTGATGGGCTGTCTTGCTGCCAGATTTATCTCTGCTGTTGCTAAATTTCCTTTTTCCCTTGCTTGCCATCTAAGACATCTCCTTTTTCAGAGGTGTGCCTTTCTCATTCAGACTGTGCAGATTCCAAGGAGTGTTTGGCCTCAAAGGAATGTCTCTCCATTTGATTCTGTTTTCATTTACAAGTAACCTGGGAACAAGACTCAGCTGTAGTCTTTTCCATAAGGTGATTTAGCTGTTCCCATTGATCTCCACGCCACTCTTTTCTTCTTTGAGCTTCCTTGTCCTTGAGGGACTGTGGCTGGTCATGGAATCAGTGGGCAGAGGCACTTTAAAGGCTAGGGTGGCTGAAGGAGAGATGGCAGCTGTCAGTTGGGCAGTGAGGGATCTCTCTGGTGCTTCCCATGCCATGGACAGGCTGGCCCTGGTAATCAGGTGATAAGAACAAAAAACCCCTAATCTGCCTTCACTTAGAATGATGCTACTCTAATGGTGTTGGAGAAGCAGCTCTTGCTATTGGCCACACCATGTTCTGTTATACTCACCATTCTGCAGAAAAGGAAATCTCTTGGAGACATTTTCAGCTGCCACCGCCCTGGTGGCAGGACAAAGGTCCAGGGCAGGACAGGAGCATTGCGGCTGGGAAGGGCCCTGTGCCGTGGTGCCTACGGCAGCCTTGGGGCTCTGTGCCCCATGGCCTCCCTGCTGGGCAGCCTCTGCCAGCTCCTGCACAGCCCGGGGCACCTGTGGGCCTGCAAAGACAGCCCTGCCCCGGGCTCTGACGGGCTCTGGGCCAGCAGAGAGGCTGCGCAGGGCTGGCCATGGCCGGCAACAGGCCCTGAGCCCTGCAGGAGGATGGAGCTGGGCCACAGCCAAAGTGCCCCGCAAACCTGGGCTGAGCAGCCAGGGCTGGCAAGGGCTGGGGACAGAGGCTGGCACTGACAAATGTCCTGGGCCCCCTCCCTGCTCTGGCCGTGCCACCAAGGGCACAGAACAGCCTCCTCTCTGGGCCCCTTGCCTGTTTTCAATGCCTTCCCCAGGCGCTGCCCCACAAGGCCTGGGCTGAGTCCTGCCCCTGCACACTCACCCAGGCTGAGATGGACACTGATGCTTTCTCTGCCAGGCTCTCTGAGCCCAGCCCAGCTCCCTCCAAGCTCTGCCAGCTGCCCTGAGCTCTGGGCAGCACCAAGGGCCTCTCCCCAGCACAGCCCAGCCCCTCTGGCCCCACAGCTCTGCTCAGGCCAGGCTGCTCTGGGCAGGGGCCCCACGGCCTCAGCCCCTGGCAAGGGCACAGCAGCAGCTGCAGCTCAGACAGGACTCAGCCCCAGCCATGGTCAAGGGGCTGGGCCAAGGCAAAAGGAGGCTCCCTGTGTGTCCTGCTCCCCTGTGGCTGAGGTGCTGAGAGCTCTGCAGCCCCTGCTGCCATCCCATCTGCCCAGGCCAGCACAACAGCTGCGGCCTTGGGGCCCTCCAGAGCTGCTCCTGCTGCAGGCCCAGGGCCCATGCCCAAGAGAGGGCAGCCAGAAAGCTGTGCCCATTTCTGTTCCTTGCTGCTCTGATGACGATGGAACCTAAGCTCCATGGAGGCTGCTGATGAATTTTACTTCTTCAGAGGCCTCTTCTTTCTTGAGCTCTTCAGTTCAGGAATTCAGTGAGAAAAGCTCAAAAACAGCCCCGGGAAAAATTTAGGTTTTCAATTCTTCTGTGGTCAATTAGACAGATTTCAGATGTATATTCACAATAATATACTATCTTGAAAACAATGGAGAGAAAATGGTTTTGACCTGTGACGTTTTCTTTTCCTGTTTATATGTTGCTATCAACAATGTCCAATTGATATTGATTCCCAGCACCTTCTAATGCAGTCTGAATTGATATGAAAATCAAGACCTTTCATGGCTGACATTTAATCAGACTTTGTCCCGATGCCCTCCCCACCATTTCCCTCATTCAACACCTGGCACTTTCATGGATCAGGAACAGTGTGGACAGCAGGAGCAGGGCAGTGATTCTTCCCCTGTGCTCAGCACTGGTTGGGCAGCACCTCGAGTGCTGTGTCCAGTTCTGGGTCCCCCAATTTAGGAAGAACATGGAAGGGCTGGAGCGTGCCTAGAGAAGGGCAACAAGGCTGGTGAGGGGTCTGGAGCACAAGTCCTGTGAGGATTGGCTGAGGGAGCTGGGGTTGTTTATCCTGGAGAAAAGGGGGCTCAGGGGAGACCTCATCACTCCCTACAACTCCCTGACAGGAGGGTGCAGTCAGGTGGTTGTTGGGCTTTTCTCCCAGGAAACAGTGACAGGACAAGAGGACACAGCCTTAAGCTGCTCCAGGGCACTATTACACTGGACATTAGGAAAGATTCTTCATAAAAATGGTGATTTGGCTTTGGAATGGGCTGCCCAGGGAGGTGTTTTCCAGCCTGGTGAATTCTCTGATGATGGTGACACTGCATGGCCCTGGGGAAGCAAGGGGCCATTGTGACACTGCAAGGCCTGGTGGCACTAAAAGGACCAGAGTGACACTGTGTATGACATGGCCAAGGGGCCATTGTGACACTGTGGGGCTGAATGGAAGCAAGGAGTCCATGGTGACACTCTGGGTCCTGGTGGAACCACAGAGGCCACGGTGACCCTGTGGGGCCTTGTTGAACCAAGGGGCCATTGTGCCACTGCGGAACCAAGGAGAGCCTTGGGAGACCCTGGGGCCCCAATGGAATCCAGGGGCTATTGTTCCATTGCAAGGACTCTTGGAGCTGAGGGAACAATTGTGACACTGGGGTGCCCCATGGAACCAAGGGTCCCTGGTGACACTAAAGGATCTTGTGTGACCAGGGCTCCACTGTGACACTGAAGCACCAAGGAATTCATGGTGGCCCTCTGAGGCCTGATTGAACCCAGAGGCCTCTGTGACATTGAAGGGCATTGTGGAACCCTGCAGAGCATTGGGACAGAGCAGGACCTGGTGTCATGATGGGGCCATTGTGACACTGCAGGGCCCCATGGAACCAAGGGTCCAGGGTTGCTCCTCAGGGATTCCTGGAACGAAGGAAACATCTTTGACAGCTACGTAGTGCCCCTTGGGACCAAGAGGCCATTGTGACACTGTGGAAGCAAAGAGACCATTGCTGCCCTGCCAGACCTCATGGAACCAAGGCACCATTGTGACACTGCAGGGCCTAGGATCCAAGGGACTTTGTGACACCAAGGGGTGCCATGGAACCAAAAGGAATTGTGACACCATGAGGCCTTATATAATCATGGGGACCATTGTGACGCTCTAGGGCCTCATGGAACCGTGGCGACACCAAGTTGGCTGGGAGTGTTGATCTGCTGGAGGGCAGGAGGGCTCTGCACAGGGCCCTGGACAGGCTGGATCCAGGGGTAAATCCAACAGTGTCAGGTTTAACAACTCAAAGTGCCAAGTCCTGCACTTTGGCCACAACAAGCCCTGGAGCACTACAGGTTTGGTACAGAGTGGCTGGACAGCAGCCAGGCAGAAAGGGACCTGCAGGGACCGATGGACAGCAGGCTGGACATGAGGCAGCAGTGTGCCCAGGTGGCCAAGAAGGCCAATGGCTCCTGGCCTGGATCAGGAATGGTGTGGTCAGCAGGAGCAGGGCAGTGATTCTTCCCCTGTGCTCAGCACTGGTTGGGCAGCACCTCGAGTGCTGTGTCCAGTTCTGGGACCCCCAAATTAGGAAGGGCATGAAGAGGCTGGAGTTTGTCCAGAGAAAGGCAAAAAGGTTGGTGAGAGGTCTCGAGCACAAGTCCTGTGAGGAGTGGCTGAGGGAGCTGGGGTTGTTTATCCTGGAGAAGAGGAGGCTCAGGGGAGAAAAGGCAGTGTCAGGGCACAGGTTGGACTTGATGATGTCCAAGGTCTTTTCCAACCTTGCTGATTCTGGGATTCTCTGCAACCACCCTTGCAGCAGTTTCAGGATGAGCCCTGGGCCTCCACCTCACAAGGTCCAGCAGCCCAGGTCCCTCAGCTTCTCCTCACAGCCCCCAAGCCCATCCTGTCAGTCCTGCAGAGCCTCTGCAGCTCCTCCTCATTGCCCACAACAGGGAGCCCCACAGCATGACACACCAGCCCAGAGGGCCCCCCCTGACCTGGGGTGCCTCTGGCAAGGGAGCAGCACGAGGCACTGCAGGAGCCTGCAGACAATTCCTGAAGCACTTGGAGGATGATCCTGCTCCCAAAGGGACGTTCCTATGGTGCCAAGTCAGGAACTGAAATGGAGAGTGGGGCCAGAGAGGAAAGGGAAAACAGGGATGGGCTGTTAGCAGGGAATTGAACAGAGGTGGGCAAGAGGAAAAAAATTGTAGCAGGAAGATTAAAGAAAGCCAAGGTGAATCAAAGGAAATGGTCAGGGAAGTCTGGGGGTGCCTGCCAGGCAGCCCTGGCTCTGAGCAGCAACGTCTGCAGTGGCACAGGAAACTCCCAGCTGATGGGAACAAACTTTCTGTGTGACTTCAGAGGCCACCACAAACCTGAGTGGTTTTCCTGCTATCCCCCAGCCTTTCCTGGCCCCAGGGGCTGATGGCATTTGTGCTCCCTCAGGTTCATCTCCCCACACCAACACGATGGGGGTGCTGACGCCTGCTCTGGGCAGTGCAAACAGGGACTCCTGAGGCAGTGCTGCCGTGTCTGTGCCTGCAAGGACGCAGCACCCATGGCCTGTCCCTGCTGCAGCCCCGGCACTGCCACCCCCAGCACTGTGCCCGGCCCCGAGAGCACTCAGGCTCTACAGCAACACCAGGGCCAGCAGGGCAGCGGGGCAGGGCCACGGCAGCAGCACTGGCAACACCAAGGGCTGCTGCTGCTGCTGGGCACAGCTGCTGTGCCAGCACTGACCTGCCCCCAGCTCTGCACACAGACATTGCTGCTGCAGCTGCAGAGAAGGGAACCACAGGGGGATCTCTGCAGAAAACTTGGCTGGGAGATCCTTGAGTTCCTTTAAAGCCACCAAGAGCACAGCCCCTCATTGACACATTCTGTGGCCACAGGGAAAGTGGAGAAAAAAAAATGAGGAAAAAAGACAAAAAACAATACTTCTTTGTAGACAATATTAAAATTAAAAATGAAAAAAAAGATCTTCCAAAATGAAACTGACAGGAATTATAAAATATGACTTTTATTACAAGTGATTCGCAGAAATTGGCCAGCAGTTTAATGTTTCCTTAACCATCCAGTCATCAGTCTCCACACTGCAGCCTTGAGCTCCTGGTTCCTCAGGCTGTAGATGAGGGGGTTCAGGGCTGGAGGCACCACCGAGTACAGAACTGACAGGGCCAGATCCAGGGATGGGGACGAGATGGAGGGGGGCTTCAGGTGAGCAAACACAATAGTGCTGACAAACAGGGAGACCACAGCCAGGTGAGGGAGGCAGGTGGAAAAGGCTTTGTGCCGTCCCTGCTCAGAGGGGATCCTCAGCACAGCCCTGAAGATCTGCACATAGGAGAAAACAATGAACACAAAACAACCAAACACTAAACAGGAACTAACAGCAATAAGTGCAAGTTCCCTGAGGTAGGATTTGGAGCAGGAAAGCTTGAGGATTTGGGGCACCTCACAGAAGAACTGGCCCAGGGCATTGCCATGGCAAAGGGGCAGGGAAAATGTATTGGCCGTGTGCATGAGAGCATTGAGAAAGGCACTGGCCCAGGCAGCTGCTGCCATGTGGGCACAAGCTCTGCTGCCCAGGAGGGTCCCGTAGTGCAGGGGTTTGCAGATGGACACGTAGCGGTCGTAGCACATGACAGTCAGCAGAGCAAGCTCTTCTGTGATAAAGAAGGAAAAGAAAAAGAGCTGTGCAGCACATCCTGCATAGGAGATGTTCCTGGTGTCCCAGAGGGAATTGTGCATGGCTTTGGGGACAGTGGTGCAGATGCAACCCAGGTCGGTGAGGGCCAGGTTGAGCAGGAAGAAGAACATGGGGCTGTGCAGGAGGTGGCCGCAGGCTACGGCGCTGATGATGAGGCCGTTGCCCAGGAGGGCAGCCAGGGAGATGCCCAGGAAGAGGCAGAAGTGCAGGAGCTGCAGCTGCCGCGTGTCTGCCAATGGCAGCAGGAGGAAGTGGCTGATGGAGCTGCTGTTGGACATTTGCTCTGGCTGGAGTGGGGATCTGTAAAAAAAAAGTAATCCTGGAATAGTTCAGTTTGGAGAGGACTTTCAGTATCCCAGCACAGCTTGGTGGCACTTTCCCCCCACTCCCTGCCCAGGGCTCTGAGGCCTGCAGCTGTCCCTGCCTGCAGCTGCTTCCCTGTGCCCAGGGCTGGGCCCTGCCAGTGCTGCCAGAGCCCAGCCCAGCCCTGGTGGCTCAGCTCTGCCCTGCAGAGCCCTCCCAGCTCAGGCACTGCCCAGGGGCAGCTCTGGCTCTGCAGGCTCTGATGGCAACGTCAGAGCAACCCTGAGGATGTTGGAAAAGGGACACAGGTGTTCCCTGCAAGGGACTCTGTGCTGATTTCTGTCTCTGCCTTGTTTAATAAAGTTGGAAAGAAAACTGGTTTTTTATTTGCTCAATTTGAACTGAAAGATGAATATCTGTGTGCAATTTCCCACACAGGCAACACACAGCAGTATTTTTAGAAAGCAGGATTTTCCCTTTAATGCAGCCCCTGCCTTAGTGTGCTCCCTGTATAATCTACTTAAAAATGTTCTGGAGTTAAATCTCATGCTGGGAGCAGTCTTTAACAATGCAGCATCCTCACCACACACAGAAAACACTTCCACGCCTTACCAGTTGTCTCCTTCCACCCAGGTCTTGTCCCCCACAGCTGGGAGCAGCTCCCCGGGCTGGCTGAGAGCTGTCCCTGGCAGGCAGCAGAGTCCCTGGGCCAGCACAGCGCCCTGGGCTGCAGGACCCTGCTCTGCACCACAGCCCTGGGCACCCCTGGCTGCTCTACACAAGAGATCATCAGAGAATGTACTCACACAGTCTGTAGGCACTGGGATGTTGCAGCTTGAGGAGATCCCTGCAGGAGCTGCAGCTGCATTGTCCTGCAGCCAGAGGTTCCTGTGCCAAGGGCTGGCAGTGATTCTTCCCCAGTCCCTTCTCAGCACCTTCCCAGCCCTGAGTGATTGAAGCTCTCTGTGCCTGTGTGCTGTGCCCGGGGTGGGTGCAGGCAGTGCCCCAGCCCTGCTGGGCTGACAGAAAAGCTGCTCATCCAGAGAAATGTGTTTTTAAGCTCTTCTTGGTTGCCAGGAGCTGCCTCTGGATGATGAGCTCATCAGCACAGACACAGCACAAGGACTTTAATGACCCTCTCAGGGCTTTGTGCTGAGGCCCTGAACATCAGTCCCTGAGAGGGAGCTGAAGAAACCTCTCCAGAGCTCCAAGGCAGAAGCCAACTCCAAAGTTTCTGGAAGTTTTAATGGGTCCCACTGAGGGACACGACACAGAAAGTGTCCCCAGGCCCCAGGCAGAGCAGAGAACTGCAGGCAGTGATGACAGGTGGGGACAAAGAGAAGCCAAGGCTTGGTGCCCTGGGCCACAGCAGCCACTGTGCCACCAAGGACACTGAGGAGACACCTTGTCCTGAGGCCCTGGGGCCTCCTGGCACAGCTCCAGCAAGGCTGGGCACTGTCAGCCCCTTGTCCTGCCCTCAGCATCCCCCTCCCATGCCAGTGGCCTCCAGGATGTGCTGGAAGGAGTCCCTGGGGAAGGAGCCTTGGTCAGCAATGGCCCTGGGGGGCTCCTTCATGCTGCCAGGGACTGCAGGTTTTTCCAAGGCCTTTGGGTTTGGCTTTTGCCTTGGAGTCTCTGAGAGGTTTGTGCAATCCTGGCCTCCAATTCTCTGCCTTAATTAGTCTATTGAGAGGCTTTGTCAGTAACAACACTCAGTGGAGCTCATTAATGCTTTAAGGTACTTCAGTTCTTTTAGGGTACTTGGTGTTTCTCTTTGAAATATGACTCTAGGAAAAGTTTGTGCAATCATGGCCCCAATTATCTCCTTTAAGAAGTCCCTGGGGATTCTTAGTCAGTAAAAACACTCAGTGGGGCTTATTAATACTTCAGGATACTCAAAGTTTATTGCAGAAGGTTTTTTGACACTAAGTCTGAAAGTTTTGTGCAATCATGGCCCCAATTGTCTGCTTTAATGAGTCCCTTGGGATTCTTAGCCAGTAACAACACTCAGTGGGGTTTATTAATACTTCAAGGTACTAAGGATTAGTTTAAGTACTTCTTTTTGCCACTGAGTCTCTTACAAGTTTTTGTTCAATCCTGGCTCCAATTATCTGCTTTAATGAGTCCCTTGAGAGCTTTGCAATGACACATAGTGGGCTCAGTAATGCTTTGAGACAGTCAAGATTTTTCTGATACTTTGTATTTTCCTTTTGATTTTCCATCCCATGCTGAGTCTCTGAGAGGTTTTTGTGGAATCCTGGCCTCCAGTTCTCTCCTCTACAGACCTCATGAGGAGCCTGTGTTGGGGATGGACCTCAGTGCAACCCATTAATACTTCAAGATATTTTGGGTTTTTCTTCGGACTTGGACCAAGGTTTGTGCAATCTCCTCTTAGGCCCTGATGTTCCAGGGCTCAGCACCAAATGCACCACGGGGCTCATTAGGATCGAGCAAGTGCTGACAAATTATGGCTGTGCCTTGATTTCCCTCTGGTCTGGTGCAGTTCAGTAGGAAGTCTTTTTTCTTAGAGTTATGGAGAAATATTTCAAAGAGCTTCTAAGAAATCCACATTCTGATTTTCAAGGGTGTATTTTTCTCTTTATAGCAGATGTGTTTGCAGCATTTAGTGATTGATATTGACCCAGGGACACTCCTAAGGAGGTCTGGCCTGCTCAGGGAAGCTGTGCCTTGAGGTCTGACCCAGTGTGGACAACCTTGCTCCACATTCCCAACCCCATTCTGTCTCTCCTCACTCACCTGGGACCTGCTTTGCTCAGAAAACTGGCTGCATTCAGGCAAAAGAGGGGTTTTTCTTCTTTTATTTGAGCAATCTAAAATTTCAGAGTTTCAGACAATCTCAAGTATGAATCATTAAAAACAGATATGATCATGGTCAGAGACTCGCTAACTAGTTAAATTTACAAAGTGTTATGTTTATTAACACCAGCAGGTTGCACAGGAGTCATCTCTGAAAGGTGTGACCACCCCGTACAAGGTTCTTTGCCCTCTGTTTATTTCCCAAGATCTTACATACAACACATGTGCACAACCCCAGCACCTCCCATCCCTTCTCTGTATTAAATGAGGCTTTTAGTCCTTCATGTATGTGCAATTCTTCTCTTGAATTGGGTCAGTGGTCTCAATGATAAAGTCAGGAGAGTCTTCCTCAGGTCTCTGTGACCCTCTGGCACAATCCAAGGTCCCCTGCTCTGTGATTGATTGATATAAAGTCCAGGTGCTGGTCATTGTTCTTACTGGTTTCAGTCTGTTCTTATAAAGGTTCACTTACTGCATTTCCTTCTATAAACAAGCTCATACTGGCAAACAATACAGCAATTAGCTCTAGTTAAGGCATCTAATAATAATTAACCTATCATTTGCTTATCTAATTTACACTCTGATCTATATAAATTACTACCATCGCTTAGCTAAAATCTTTACTCTTTAAAATCATGATTCGGTGCCTCCAAATGTTGGGGTGCCCCCTGAATGTTGGGGTGTTCCCAGCACAGCCCCCCCCCCCCCCCAAGGGTCATCTGTGTCCACGTTCACCAGGAGGAATCGACGGTGGCCGTCATCTTCTCCCGGCCTGTCAGGGTGAGTGGGGACACATGGGAACCCCCAAAATCACCTGGCTACTTCCAAACTCACCTGAATAACCCCCCAAAATCACCTGGGTATCCCCAAAAAATTACCTGGATACACCTGGATATCTCCCCAGATCACTTTGGTACCCCCAAGAAATCACCTGGATCTTCCCTGGAATCACCTGGGTACACCTGAGTATCCCCCCAAGTCTCCTGGGTACCCCCGAAAAATCACCTGGATCCCCCCAAAAATCACCTGGGACTGCCAAAAATTACCTGGATACCTCAAAAATCACCTGGGTACAACTGGGTACCTTAAAACCCACCTGGGTATCCTCAAAAATAACCTGGGTACTCCTAAAAAATCACCTGGATACACCTGGGTACTGTCGTGGGTCAGGTAGCCAAAGAATGTGTATTCTATTTCATCTGTTGTAAAAGCAGATATTTCTTTATCTCTTGTAACTCCAGGGGGGAGGGGGCAGATGCCTTCTGATAATGGGCCAGCTGTTAAAGCCAGGTGTGGCAGTGTTTCTTATCTCCTCCACCTCCTGTCCATCCTCCAGGGAGATATCTTCTGCTAATGGGCCATTAAGGCTCATCAAGGACATGAATGCTTCCAACACCCTTACCAACAGTGTCAGGTCATATCCCTGACTCTGTCAGGATTTTTTTCCAGGATTTCTGCTTTGCTTGTTTGCTTGTCTTTGTACTGCTGCATTTGTATTTTGGTGGTTTTGTTGTTGTTGTTTTATTCCTATTAAAGAACTGTTATTCCTATTCCCATATCTTTGCCTGAAAGCCCCTAATTGCAAAATTATAATAATTTGGAGGGGAGGGGCTGACATTCTCCATTCCAAGGGAAGCTCCAGCTCTCCCTGGCAGACAACTTTCTTTCAAAACCAAGACAGCTGCTTTGAGAGCCCCCGCTCTTGCTGAGTCCTGCTATAACTGCCCTTAAAATGCCAACACCACTCCCGTTGATTCCAGTACAGAGCCCTCGGGTTTTGGGGGTCCCAGGTGGGGTCTGAGGGTCTTGGGAGGGTTTTGGGGTCTCAAAAGGGGTTTTTAGGTCCCAGGAGGCTTCAGGGGTACCTGGGTGATGCTGATGATTGTGATGTGAACCCCCTGTTGGGTGTAAACATGCGTGAGGGGTTCCTGGAGAGGGTTTTGGAAATCCCGGGGGTTTTTGGGGTCATGGTGCAATTTTGGAGGTTCCCAAGGGTTTTTCAGGGGTCCTAAAGGGAGGGATTAGGTGATCCCAGGGGGATTCCAGGGCTGCTTTTGGGTACGTGCTGGTGACAGAGATGGGGACCCTGTGCCAGGTATGAACCTTCTCAAGGGGGTCTGACAGGGGTGTTGGGAGGTCCTGTGGGAATTTTGATGTTCTGAGAGGGTTTGGGGAGGGAGTCTGTATGGCTTTTTTCATTCTTGGGGAGTTTTTTGAGGGTCCCAGGATGTTTTTGTAATCATGGGGAGGTTGGGGTGTCCCAGAAAGATTTGAGGATTCCTGGGAGGTTTTGGGGATACCTGGGCTATGCTGGTGACAGAGCTGGGGCCCCGTGCCAGGTCTGACCCTTATCAATGTGCACAGGCAGTGTCAGCGTTTTCAGAGAGATCCTGAGGGCCGGGGGGTTACTCAAAATCCCAGGGAACCCCAAATGCTCAGGGACCCCCTGAACTCCCCTCACTGCTGCATCTGCTGCAGGCAGGGGGCACCAGCACTCGGCCCCACCCCCACCATCACAGGGGGGCAGAATTGGGGGAGGGGCACGGACAGGTCAGGGGAACCCCCAAAGTCCTGGGGGAGGTGACACGGGGGGACTCCCAACAATCCCTGTGGGTGTGACGGGGTACCCAGGACGAATTTAGGGGGGCTGGGTGGGTCATGGGGAGCCCTCAGGATTCTTGTGGGGGGTGGGGAGGGCAAAGCACAGGGCGACCCCCAGGATGGGTTTGGGGGGGAACTGGATTGGAGCTTCCATTGCAGTTCGATGGGGGTGAGATCTGCCCATGGAATCCCCGGGGAATGGGATGGCAGGGAGATCCAGCTACAGAATTCCCATGGGAATTGGGGATTTGGAAATGTGGTATTTGGGAGGGAAAAATTTGGGAACATGGGAATTCCCATGGGACCTCCATAGATGGACCCTCCTGCTGTCCCATTCCCATGGGAATTCCCATGTTCCCAAATTTTACTCTCCCAAATCCCGTATTTCCAAATCCCACATTCCCATGGGAATTCTACCCTCCCCACCTTTACTCTCCAGTGCCTCCCACCCATATCTGACATAATTCCAAAGACATTCCAGGCAGGTGCGCCCCAGGGGATTTGTTCATTCATCAGCCTCCATCTCATCCTGTTCCCAGCACCCCTTGGTGACCTGGGCAGCGCCGTCGGCCACCAGGAATGCCCCAGATCCCAGCTGGAAGGAGAGGAATTCTCGCTCGTTGAAGTTAAACTGATCAAGTCCACGGACACTCCCGTGGGACAGGAGGTCACAGCCAGAAACCTCCTGCAGGTGTAGAGACCTGGGGAGAGATTGGACCCACGAGACCCTCGGAATTGTGTCCCAGCTCCACGGAGCCCCATTCCAGCCCCACAGAGCCCCAGAGACTGATGGAGACCCACAGAGCCTCATCCCAGCCTCTTGGATCTGCATGGATGCACATCCCAGCGCCCCAGATCCCGGCCCAGCCCCACGGATCCCCACTGCAGCCCCACAGGTGCCATGGCAGCCCCACAGATCCCCCAGCCCCGGCTCCCCGCCCTGAGCCCTGCTCTGGCTGTGCCGCTCCTGCAGCATCTGCAGCTCCCTGCTGGCCCCGTGCCGGTGCCGCTCCTTGTGCCGGCTCCGGCCATCCCAATATCCCGGCTCGGCTCCAGCCGCCATCCCCGGCGGCTGCGGCTCCGCCCGGCCTCGCTGGCTGTGGCGGCGCTGGAAGGGGATCCCATCCAGGGACCCCATGGACAGGAACTGGGGGAACCCCGGGCCGGGCTCCGACAGCGCCACGGGCAGGGACCGCAGGGAGAGGAGAACTGGGGGGACACGGAGATTTGGGGTCTGGGGGGTCACGGGTGAAGGAAAGCGGGAACGGAGAGAGCTGGGAGAGCAGGGAAGGGGGTTTGGGGGTTCCAGGGTTGAGAAAGGGGGAGGGTGGGGATGGGTAGATGTGGGATGGGTGGGGTTAAAAGGGTTCCTGTGCTTAGGAAAGGGAGTTCCAAGGTTCCAGGTGTCTCCATTCCCATCAAAAGGTGGAAAAACCCAGGATGGCTGGGAATAGGGGTACCAAGTGTCCTCAGTGATATGGGAAGGATGGGCTGGGTGCTGGGAAAGGCAGGAGTAGGAGTCCAGGACCCCCAGGGCCAAAGAAAATGGTGGGTCTGGGAGAGGTGGGGTGGCCAGGAAAAGGGTTTGGGGGTCCCAGTGACAGAAGTGGCTGCTCCCAGTATCAGCCCAGTTGCCCCCCGGTGTGGTTCCAGTTTCCTCGGCACTCCCATTATGAGCCCAGTAACTGCCAGTCATTCCCCATTATGATGCAGTTTGCCCCTAGCATGGTCCAGGTTGCTCCCACTTTCATCCACTTGCTCCCAGTTTCCCCATGTCTAGTCCCAGTCCCAGTCACTCCCAGTATGATGCCAGTCTCTCCCAGCACGGTCCCAGTCATGCCCAGTTGCTCACAGTGCAGACCAGTCACTCCAACCTGCTCACAGCAGTTCCCAGCATGGTCCCACTTCTCCCCAGTGTGCCAGTTTGAAAACAAAACCAACAGGAGATCCCAAGTAAGAACTGTTCCATGACCCATTTCTCATAACTCTGGGGGGATATCTTCTGTTAATGGGCCAGCTGTTCAAACCAGGTGGGGCAGTGTTCTTTATCTCTTCCACCACCCACACTCCCTCCAGGGAGATATCTTCTCTTAATGACCCATCTTGTCTCACTGCATCACTGATCAAATTCCATCATCCCATTGTGAGATGCTCCACCCAGGGGGAGGAGCCAAGCATTCCTACCTGGATATAACCTGAGATTTACCACACCAGAAGCAGCCTGTTTCCACTGGATTCCCAGAGGAACACCAGACCCATCTACACCAGCACTGGACCTTCAGAGGAAAACTACACCCTTCTACAGGATCATTGCTTCAACAAAACCACATCTGTGACTCCAGGAGGACTGCAGCCACGATTTGATTGCACTGCTACCAACACCCTGCCTAACCGGGTGTCAGGTTGTATTCTGACTCTGTCAGCATTTCTTTTTCTTACTACTGAATTTTTAGTTTAATTTTCTTACTAAAGAAATGTTATTCCCATATCTTTGCATGAGAGCCATAATTTCAAAATTATGTGGGTTTTATGTGTGGGTTTATGTTTTCCATTTCAAGGGAGGCTCCTGCCTTCCTTAGCAGACACCTGTCTTTCCAAACCAAGACAGGGAGCTTGACCCAGATAATCTGGGAGGTCGCTGAGCTGAGGTTTTCTTTGGGGGGGGGGATTTTTGGAGAATGAAGAGCTGCAAAGTTGAGTGGAAAATGCCCCTTGGGTGGACATTGGGGGTCCCGGTGGCAGCTGCCAGCAGAGGCAGCCTGGAGGAGCAGAGCCCTGTGTCCCCCAGGACCCCAAAGTGGGGAGCCCAGAGAGGGGGGAGCGCCGTGATTTGTGGGACCCTTAACAGCCTGCAGGGGGGCAGGGGGGACTCCTTGGACCCCTTGCACCCTGAAGCACAGAAAAAGGGGGAAGGGACCCCAGGAACCCCCAAATCCCCCAGCATCCCTAAGTTGGGAGGTTGAAAAGAGGAACTTTTTGTATTCCTGGACTCCCAGCAGCCTGGGGAGGGCTGGGACTGAGTAGATGGGGGACCCTCAATACAAGTGTGACCCCCAGCAGCTGGGATAGGGGGGATCCTTGAACACCAAAGGGGAGAGACCAGGGATAGGAAATTCCTGGGAGGTATGTTCAGGGCTGAATCTTAGTGTTTGGGAGGTTTATATGGACACCAGATGTCTGGTGGATTCTAGAGATGGACTTAGGCAGAGCAACATTTAAACTCAATGTGCTCATCTGTTGTTTTTCCCCAAACCAGGATTTCCCATTCCCAAACCTTGACCAGATGGAGAAGGAGACTGCAAGGAAGAGGAAGATGCCCCGGGAAAGCCAGGCAGGTGAGGAGGAAGTCACTGCCCCTTTCCCCCTCTCTCCTGCTCCATCTCCCAGCCCAGCATGGCCCCCAGCTGCAGGACAACCCCGCTGCCAACGCTGTCCTGCCAGGGATTCACTGAGGGGATCTCCTTCCCCTTCCCTCTGGCATGGAGGGAAATCTCATCTTCTCCATGTCCTTCCTCTCTCAGACAAAGAGCTGAGGACAGAGACCTGGGAGGGAAAATCCCTGTGGCGGGACCTCATGGAAGAGGACATTTTGAGCGGCTCCATGGTGCAGGAATCCAACAAGGAGGAAAAACCCCAGAGATCTGGCATGAGGAAGGGCTCCAAACCCATCTCAGGCTGCTCTGAGGAGGAAAGGCCCATACTGTGCCAGGAACGTGGCCAGAGATCGAGCCAGAGCTCAGAGTTGGTGGTCCATGAGCAGCTTCATGACAGGGAACAGTCCTATGAGTGCTTGGAGTGTGGGAAGAGCTTTACCAACAACTCCCACCTGATCCGCCACCTCAGGAACCAAACTGGGGAGAGGCCGTATGAATGTGGGGAATGTGGGATGAGTTTCAGCCAAAGCTCAAACCTGACTGTCCATCAGAGGACCCACACTGGGGAGAGGCCCTATGAGTGTGGGGAATGTGGGAAGAGCTTCAGCCAGCCTCCCACTTGATCCGCCACCAGAACATCCACGCTTGGGAAAGGCCGTACAAATGTGGGGAATGTGGGAAGGGCTTCAACCAGAAGTCCAAACTGATCATCCACCAGATGATCCACACTGGGGAGAGGCCCTACGGATGTCCCCAGTGTGGGAAGAGCTTTCTGACCAGCTCCAATCTCCTCCTGCATGAGCGCATTCACACGGATGAGAGGCCCTTCCGCTGCCCTGACTGCGGGAAGGGCTTCAAACACAACTCCACCCTTACAACCCACCGGCGCATCCACACTGGGGAGAAGCCCTACGAGTGTCCCCAGTGTGGGAAGAGCTTCACCCACAGCTCTCACTGTACCCGACACCAACGGAGGCACAAGTAAGGGATATCCTGGAAGTGCCCCTACTGTGGGAACAGCTTCATGTGTGTCTCAAACCACATCCCCCATCAGAAGATGCACACTGGGAAGAGCTCTACTGATCCACAGTTCCCTGTGATTCTTTCTGGTAGGACACCTGTCCCTTTCCCTGCCCCTGGCAATGATGTGAGATGGGATTTAAAAACGTGAGCGTCTGGCCATGGCCCCATCATTGTATTTGATCCCATCTCAGGTCATTACCAGGGCTAGGAAAGGGACTCTATCTCTCTCCCAAGGTGAAGGGTGTCCTTTCCAGGCAAGATGGGACGAGCCAGTTGATGTTTTTGTAGTTTTCCCTTTATATTGTTAGTTTTATCTTGTTAATTATCAATATTGTTTCTGTTCCTTTTTGTTCCTTCTCTTGTTTTTGTTCCCATTAAATTGTTCTTATCCCAGCCTGGAATCTTTGCCTTTTGTACTTTCAGTGGGAGGCTGGATGGCAGTGGGCAGTGACACAGTTTTAGTGGGAGCACAAAATTGGGGAATCCCATTCCTAAAGTCCAGCCCATGGAAACCGAGCATCCCAGCTGGTGCCAGCCCTGGCTGCCCTGGAACAGCCTTGGGAGCGCGTCCCTGACTGGGGCTGTGGGAACCTCTTCCCTCTGGTGCCCAGGGACAGGACTGGAGGGAAGGGCTGGAGCTGAGGCAGGAAAGGTTTGGGTTGGATGTGAGGAAAAGGTTTTTCCCCCAGAGGCTGCTGGGGCACTGAACAGGCTCCCAGGGAAGGGTCCCAGCTCCAGGGCTCTGGGAGCTCCAGCAGCGTTTGGACAGCGCTGCCAGGCCCAGGCTGGCATTGTTGGGGTGTCCTGTGCAGGGCCAGGAGTTGGACTCGAGGATCCTGGAGACCTCCCAGGGCTTTCTGGGCATGCTAAAGAGCCCTGTGCTCAGAGGCAGTCACAGCTATTCCATGGGGACATCCCAGGGCACCTTGGGCTGTAAAGGCACCCATCTGTCACAGGCACTCACGGGGGCTCCACGGTGACATCCCAGGAGTCCCCAGGCTGCCAAAGAGCCGGGATGTCCCAGACACTCCCAGGGGTTCCTGCCATGGGCAGAGTGGGAGCTTCAGGCAAAAGCCTCATTTCTTCATTGGAGAAACTCCTGTTGAGTCATGAGGTGGAGAAATGACACCATGTAGTCACCATGGATCCTCAAACACCTCCAGGAGGCCTAGACTTTTAAAATTCCATCTAAGTAAGGAGACTGGGAATGTCTGGATCTAATACCAGCCCCAGACTTTATCAAAAGTTTATGTGTAAAGGATTGGAGAGGGGGAATTTAACTGAAATGCAATTTGTCCCACAGGGTTAAAGACTGAATACCAGATATATTTATATAAATTCAGCTATGATTGATTTTTATCAGGATTAGGCAGAAAAAATTATTTACAGCACAGAGTAAATTGAAAAAAAGAGCTAGTTACTCCAGAGTATAGGAGCGATACAATTATTAGACTATAGTGCTCTAGGAAGCAATTTTGTAGTAATTAGGGCCTTGATGGAGTTTTTTGAGCCCGTTTCATGAAGAGCCTCCTGCTCCAGCAGGAACTGCCTTTCCTGTGCCAGGACCAGGGCAGATCCCACTGCAGGAAAAGCCCCAGGCCAGCCCCAAGACAGTGAAGGCCTCGGGCACAAGTGCAGAGTGCCGTGCTGGGAGCTGTGCCAGGGAGAGCCTGAGGCACCAAAGGCTCCTTGGCAGCAGCAGCTGCTCCCAGGCCATGGCCACAAGCCTCCCTTGGCAGCCCGGCCTGGTGGCCAGCACTGCAGAGCTGCTGCTGCTGCTTCAGGGCTCCTTTCTGCCTGGGCTCTGCCCCAGCCCACAGAGTGTGACCTCAGCCCTGATCCTGGCACAGCCGCTGAGCCTGAGCCCTGCAAAGCCTCAAGGTCACCTGGGCCAGCCTGGCTCTGTCAGCCCCTGGGGAAGGCAGGGCCAGCAAAGGCCAGAGAAGGGGCTGCCTTTGCCTGCTGCATGTGGGCTCCAGCAGAGACAAGGAGGAGTCAAGGCAGTGCATGGAGTCCAGGGAGCAGCCCCTTCTCCCCATGCAATCCTGGAATGGTTTGCATGGGAAGAGCTCAGCAGTGCTCATCTCATCCAAAGCCCTGCCATGAGCAGGGACATCTTTGAGCAGCTCAGGTTGTTGAGAGCCCTGTCCCAGCTGGACTGGAATGTTTCCAGGGATGGGGCATTGACCACCTCCCTGGCAACCTGTCCTGCTGGATCACCAACCTCACCATCAAAAATTTTCTCCTTATCTCTCCTTATTTGAACCTCCCTTCCTTTACTTTAAAACCACCCCCCTTTGTCCTACTGGGACAGGCCCTACCAAAACCTTTGCCCACCCTTGCATTTCCCATGAGCCGGGTTTCCACGGCAATTGCCATGCCAGGTGACCCAGGGGTGGTGTCCCAGTGAGGGCTGCCATGGAAACAGTGCCCAGCCCTGCCCCTTTCTGTCTGCCTGAGCTGGCCTTTGGCCCTGGCAGTGGCGTTTGCTGCTGGTTCCGCGGTGCCTGAGCAGCCAGCGCGGCACAGGGCAGGTGGCCATGGCACAAGCCTCCAGCAAGGGATCCCCTCTGCCTCTGGGCACTGACACCAGCCCTGAGCAAGAGGCTGCCACAGTGGGCTCAGTGCAGTGTCCATGGCCACAGCCCCTTGCAATGGCCAAGGGCAGCTTGGGATGATGATCCAGCCTCACTCCTGGCCCAGACCAGGCCTGCAGTGCCCTTCCCCACAGCCTGGCTGCACAGAAGCACTTCCAGGGCTCTCTGCATTTCCCTTGCCCTCACTCTTGGCTCACTCACACACCTCCCAACAACCCAGCTGGAGCTTTGAGCTGCAAGGAGTTCAAAGCTTGTCTGTCCTTCAGCAGTTGGTCTAAATCTGCCTTCAGCCAACTCTGGATTTGTGTTTATTGCAGAACTTCCTGTATGTCTAAAACATTCTGAGATAAATAGAACCAAAAAGGACTCCAGGTTAATCACGGTTATATGCTGTGATGTGTTGTATGTTGAATTGTTATGCTGCTGTTATATTTAAAGCTATTTTGTCACTTACCTGTTATTCCAGATTGTCTGTGCCAGCACTGTACCCCCCACATCCTCCCAGTCCCCTGTATTCCAAGTTGTATATTCCCTTCTCCCCCAAATCCCAAGTTTCCCCCTTCCCTTCCACCGGGTTAGGCCTCTGCTGCTCCCTGCCTGCTTGTCACATCCGGAGACGCCGCCCAATATGAAAATCGAGCAGACTCCCATAATGCTCAGCTCCAAGAGAAAGTCCAGTTAGCAGCAAAGAGTCACTAGAAGAGCGAGCCCACTCAGGACCGAGACACATAAAAGACACTGCTGTGACAGCGAGACCTTCAGCTATGTAAGGATACTCTCCAATTTGTGAGAGAGAGTTCTCACCATGACCTGAAGGGTGACCCAGAAGAGAGACACCCCTAGACTGAGCCAACCACACCGAGTTCCTGGGAACCCCCGTGAGGCTGGAAATCCCAACTCTGCAGCGTGAGCCACAGGATCGCCTGGACCTCCTCCTCCGTGGTGTCGGCAGCGTCCCAAGGGAGCAACAGCGGTGGCGTAGGCGACCCAAACCCAAGCTTCCCCAATTAATAAAGGCATAAAAGGAGTTAAAATCATTCTCCTGCCCGGTTATTTCTAACAATTCCTTGCATGATTCTGCCGTGGGGAAGGGGAACCTCCTTGGTGGCACCTTGGGCTTGGCACAGACATGAGCAGAGTGTCTGAAACGCAGGAGTTTTAGATTGCTTCAAAAAGGAAGAAAACCCCTCTTTGACTGAGTGCAGCCATTTCTCTGAGCAAAGCAGATCCCAGATGAGTGAGGAGAGACAGGATGGGGATGGAGAATGTGGAGCAAAGTTTTCCACACTGGGACAGACCTCAAGACACAACTTCTCTGAGCAGGCCAGACCTCCTGAGGAGAGACCCTGGAGCAATATCAATCATTGAATACTGCAATCACCTCTGCTCTAAAAGAAAAATACACTCTTGAAAATAGGAAGACATCTCTCAGAAGCTCTTTGAAATATTTCTCCATAACTCTAAGAAAAAAAAGTCTTCCTAGTGAACTGCACCAGACCAGAGAGAAATCAAGGAACAGCCATGGTTTTCCTGGACTTGCTTGATCCTAATGAGCCCCGTGGTGCATTTGGTGCTGAGCCCTGGAACCTCAGGGCCTGAGAGGAGATTGCACAAACCTTTCCAGGAGTCAAAGTCAGAAGACACACCCAAAGTGTCTTGAAGCATTTGTGGGTCCCACTGATGTCCATCCCCAACACAGGCTCCTCATGGGCTCCTTGGAGCAGAGAATGGGAGGCCAGGATTGCACAAAAACCTCTAAGAGACTAAGTGTCAAAAAGAAGTACTTAAATTAACCCTGAGTACCTTGAAGCATGAATAAGCCCTACTGAGTGTTGGTACTGGCTAAAAATCTCAAGGGACTCATTAAAGCACATAATTGGAGGCCATGATTGCACATACCTGTCAGTGAGTGTCAAATCCCTTTCTTTTACAAACTTTTAGTACACTGAAGTATTAATAAGCCCCACTGAGTGTTTTTACCGACTTAGAATCCCAAGAGACTCATTAAAAATGAGATAACTGGGACCATGATTGCACAAACTTTTCCTAGAGTCAGTTTAAAAAGGGAAACACCAAGTACCCTAAAATAACTGAACTACCTTGAAGCATTAATGAGCCCCACTGAGTGTTGTTACTGAAAAAGCTTCTCAAGGGACTCATTAAAGCAGAGAATTGGAGGCCAGGATTGCACAAACCTCTCAGAGACTCCAAGGCAAAAGCCAAACCCAAAGTCCTTGGAAAAACCTGCAGTCCCTGGCAGCATGAAGGAGCCCCCCAGGGCCATTGCTGACCAAGGCTCCTTCCCCAGGGCCTCCTTCCAGCACATCCTGGAGGCCACTGGCATGGGAGGGGGATGCTGAGGGCAGGACAAGGGGCTGACAGTGCCCAGCCTTGCTGGGGCTGTGCCAGGAGGCCCCAGGGCCTCAGGACAAGGGGTCTCCTCAGTGTCCTTGGTGGCACAGAGGCTGCTGTGGCCCAGGGCATCAAGACTTGGCTTCTCTTTGTCCCCACCTGTCATCACTGCCTGCAGTTCTCTGCTCTGCCTGGGGCCTGGGGACACTTTCTGTGTCGTGTCCCTCAGTGGGACCCATTAAAACTTCCAGAAACTTTGGAGTTGGCTTCTGCCTTGGAGTTCTGGAGAGTTTCTTCAGCTCCCTCTCAGGGACTGATGTTCAGGGCCTCAGCACAAAGCCCTGAGAGGGTCATTAAAGTCCTTGTGCTGTGTCTGTGCTGCTGAGCTGGGTTGAGCTCATCATCCAGAGGGAGATCCTGGCAACCAAGAAGAGCTTAAAAACATATTTCTCTTGATGAGCAGCTCTTTTGCCAGCCCAGCAGGGCTGGGGCACTGCCTGCAGCCACCCCAGGCACAGCACACAGGTACAGAGAGCTTCAATCACTCAGGGCTGGGAAGGTGCTGAGAAGGGACTGGGGGAGAATCACTGCCAGCCCTTGGCACAGGAACCTCTGGCTGCAGGACAATGCAGCTGCAGCTCCTGCAGTGATCTCCTCAAGCTGCAACATCCCAATGCCTCCAGACTCTGTGAGTACATTCTCTGATGATCTCTTGTGTAGAGCAGCCAGGGGTGCCCAGGGCTGTGGTGCAGAGCAGGGTCCTGCAGCCCAGGGCGCTGTGCTGGCCCAGGGACTCTGCTGCCTGCCAGGGACAGCTCTCAGCCAGCCCTGGGAGCTGCTGCCAGCGCTGGGGGACAAGACCTGGGTGGAAGGAGACAGCTGGTAAGGCGTGGGAGTGTTCTTCTTGTGTGGTGAGGATGCTGCATTTTTCAGGACTGCTCCCAGCATAACATTTAACTGCAGAACTTTACCAAGTAGATTCTACAGGGAGCACAGTGAGGCAGAGGCTGCATAAAAAGAAAAATCCTGCTTTTTAAATCTACTGCTCTGTGTTGCCTGAATGTAAAATTGCACATAGATATTCATCCCTCAGTTTAGGCTCAGAAAAATTAAATTATTTTCTGGCTGACTTCAATAAACCAGGCAGTTTTAGAAATCAGCACAGAGTCCCTTATAGGCAGCAAGTGTTGCTTTACCAGCCTCCTCAGGGTTGCTCTGACGTTGCCATCAGAACCTGCAGAGCCAGAGCTGGCCCTGGGCAGTGCCTGAGCTGGGAGGGCTCTGCAGGGCAGAGCTGAGCCCCCAGGGCTGGGCTGGGCTCTGGCAGCCCTGGCAGGGCCCAGCCCTGGGCACAGGGAAGCAGCTGCAGAAAGGGAAAGCTGCAGGCAGCAGAGCCCTGGGCAGGCAGGGAGAGGGAGCTGCTGCTTAAATGCCGTGGCAGGGGGGTTAAGGAAGCTCTGGGCCATCCCCTGCACTGCAGATTTGGTCCCCAGCACAAGGCCCTGATCTCCTGCACCACCAAGCAGAGCCTTTGCCTCAAAGGCCATGGGGTCAGTGGCAGGAGTTGCCTCCCTGGCAGATCCCCTTGATGATGGGACACTCCCTGTGCCCATCTCATGTCCCTGTACAGCCTCCAGAGCAGTGTTGGGGAATTTCTCCTTTTTCCCTTCTCTTGCTGCTGCCTTTGTTTGCAGCTCAGGTGGGAGCTGTGGGCAATGAGTCTGCAGGACTCTCTGTTCCTCCTCAGGGGAATCCTGGGTGCCACCGCCCTCCAGCCCCCAGAGGTTAAAGCCCTGGGCAGCTGAGAGCAGGGCTGACAGACTGTCTGCCACACCCTGCACCAAGGGATGCGCTTTGCCTCACAGAACCCACGAGGTGTCCCTCAGACACAAGTGGAAATGCCAAGGATCTCTGCCTTAAAAATTCTACTGCCTGTGCTAGAGCAAGTAGAAACAAATAAACAAAATAACATGCCCAGAGTTCTGCCCTGCAGTCAGGTTAATTGCGGGTGATAATGCTGAAAAGCTGTTTAAATTTAGGATGGATTTAATCAAACATCACTCCCAGTTCCTATTTACCTGTTGTTGTAGGGCAAAACTGAGTGTTCCAGCACATTAGGAGAGCCCCATGCTCCTTGGAGATTTCTAAGCCAGCTCTCACCAGAGTCAATGAAATGAGCCAGAAAAAGTTTTGTCTACTAGAGGTGATTTAGGGAGGTTTACATGAGGATTGATATAGTTTTTATACTGAGATATCTACAGTAACGTGTCGCTGCCTCCTCATTCACAGACAGGTGCTGAAACCCAGGGGGAGTTCATGACAAACGGCAGCTCCATCAGGCACTTCCTCTTGCTGGCATTGGCAGACACGCGGCAGCTGCAGCTCCTGCACTTCTGCCTCTTCCTGGGCATCTCCCTGGCTGCCCTCCTGGGCAACGGCCTCATCATCAGCACCGTAGCCTGCGGCCACCTCCTGCACAGCCCCATGTTCTTCTTCCTGCTCAACCTGGCCCTCACCGACCTGGGCTGCATCTGCACCACTGTCCCCAAAGCCATGCACAATTCCCTCTGGGACACCAGCACCATCTCCTATGCAGGATGCACTGCCCAACTATTTTTTTTTGTCTTTTTCATCTCAGCAGGGTATTCCCTCCTGACCATCATGTGCTATGACCGCTACGTGTCCATCTGCAAACCCCTGCACTACGGGACCCTCCTGGGCAGCAGAGCTTGTGCCCACATGGCAGCAGCTGCCTGGGCCACTGCCTTTCTCAACGCTCTGCTGCACACGGCCAATACATTTTCCCTTCCCCTGTTCCATGGCAATGCCCTGGGCCAGTTCTTCTGTGAAATCCCACACATTCTCAAGCTCTCCTGCTCACAGTCCAACCTCAGGGAACTTGGGCTCATTGCAGTTAGTGCCTGTTTTGTATTTGGTTGTTTTGTGTTCATTGTTTTCTCCTATGTGCAGATCTTCAGGGCTGTGCTGAGGATCCCCTCTGAGAAGGGACGGCACAAAGCCTTTTCCACCTGCCTCCCTCATCTGGCCGTGGTGTCCCTGTCCATCAGCACTGGCGCAATTTCTAATCTGAAGCCCCCCTCCATCTCCTCCCCATCCCTGGATCTGGCAGTTTCAGTTCTGTACTCGGTGGTGACTCCAGCCCTGAACCCCCTCATCTACAGCCTGAGGAACCAGGAGCTCAAGGCTGAAGTGTGCAAACTGATGACTGGATGTGTTCAGGAACATTAAACTGCTGGCCAGTTTCTGAAAACCACTATTAATAAAGGTCATCTTGACATATCTTTTTTTGTTTGATTTTTGGTTTTTCCTCTTCTATTATATTTTTAATCTTATGCAAAAGTGAATGATATTGTGTCTGCTATTTCTAATTTTGTTTCTCTCAACCTTCCCTGTGGCCACAGACTGTGTCAGTGAGGGGCAGCGCTCTTGGTGGCTTTAAAGAAACTAAACAATCTCCCAGGCAAGATTTCTGCAGAGATCCCCTTTGGTTCCCTTCTCTGCAGCTGCAGCAGCAATGTCTGTGTGCAGAGCTGGGGGCAGATCAGTGCTGGCACAGCAGCTGTGCCCAGCAGCAGCAGCAGCAGCAGCCCTTGGTGTTGCCAGTGCTGCTGCCGTGGCCCTGCCCCGCTGCCCTGCTGGCCCTGGTGTTGCTGTAGGGCCTGAGTGCTCTCGGGGCCGGGCACAGTGCTGGGGGTGGCAGTGCCGGGGCTGCAGCAGGGACAGGCCATGGGCACTGCTGGGGCAGCGCTGACGCCTCAGGCCAGGGCCTGGGGGCTGCAGGCTCCTTGCCCAGGCTCTCTCCAGAACACTTTGCCCAGGCCAATGCTGAGCACAGAAAAGCCCCGGGAGCAGCCCCAGGCTGGCCGTGGGCAGGCTGGGGGCAAACAGCATGGCTGGGGCTCTGCAAGGTGCCTGGGAGAAACTGGGATCCTACTGGGATCACAGTGGGAGAGCCTGGGCCCATGCTGGGATCATACTGGATCATACTGGCAGCAACTGGGACTGCACTGAGGGGGACTGGGAGTGTCTGTGAACAACTGGAATCAGGCTGGAAGTAACTGAGGACAACTGGGAATGACTGGGAACATGCTGGGAGCAACTGGGATACACTGGGAGAGACTGAAACCACAGTGGGGGTAAATGGGAGCAGCTGTGTCCATGCTGGGGTCATACTGGGATCCTACTAGAACCAGACTAGGAATGACTTCAAAGGTGCTGGCTGTGACTGGAACCATGCTGGAGGTGGCTGGGAGCAACTGGGCTCAAACTGGGAGTGACAGGCAGTCGCTCAGGGCATGACTGGAATAATACTGGAAGTATCTGGAAGTGACTGGGGTCATACTGGGGGTAACTGGAACCAAACTGGGGGTGACTGGGTCCTACTGGGTTCATCCTGGGAGCCACTGGGATTACAATGGGTGTGAACAGATCCTGACTGGGGGTTACTGGAAGCTACTTTTGGGAAGAAAATGTGGACACATTGGGAGCTACTGGGATCAACTGGAAGGGACTGGGACCATGCTGAGGGGACTGAGACCACAAGTGGGGAAACTGGGATCATACTGGGAGCAACTAGGACCACACTTTGGGCAACTGCCAGAAACTCGGACCATGCTGGAGGCAATTGGGAGGAACTGGGAAAGGCTGGGATCATTCTGAGGTAACCAGAACATTACTGAGGAAACTGGGATACACTGGAAGAGCCTGTAACTATACTGGGGACAATGGAACCACACTGGGAGGAACTGGGAACAACTGGAACTATTCTGGCAGCAGCTGGGATAACACTAAGGGTGACGGGACTCCTACTGGGATTGACTTGGAGTGGCTGTGAGCAACTGGAATCATGCCAAAAGCAACTGGGAGGAACTGGGAAGGACTGGGAGCATGCTGGGAGTGACTGGGATCTACTGGGGGAGACTGGGAGCTATAAGAATCATACTGGGTGCCACTGGGGTCATGTTGGAAATAACAGGGAGCAGCTGGGGTCACACTGGATGCCACTGGCATCATTTTGGGAGTGACTGGCATCAGACTGGGATTATAGTGGGTGTTAATGAACCCTGACTAGGAGTTACTAGGAGCTACCAGACTTTTAAGACCCGCTTTAAATAAGCTGAGTTCGTAGTGGTGTCAGAGTACAAAGGAGGCAAAGAGAATATTTTTTAACCAAAAATCTATGCACTTTTATTAATGTGGCCGCAAAACTGATATGCAATAGTGAAAGAGAGTAGAGAGAAAGAAAGCAATAAAGAGGGTGAGAAGGACAGAAAAAAGAGATAGGAAAAGTAGGATATAGCTACAACATCAGAGATGGGGGCAGTCCTCATGGCTACTCCTTTGCCAATAGACACCTTCTCAGTCCATGTAGCAACTTTTCGCCAATAGACCCTTTCACAGTCCTCGTGGCGTTGCTAGTGGATCCGTCGTCTTCTGTGGGGAGATCTCGGAGGGCTCTCCTTCTTTCAGAGGTGAAAGGCACCCAGCCAAAGTAGGGAAGAAATCTCGTGAGTCTAGGCCCAATGCAGCGGGGGAGGGAGAACAGGGAAAGCTGTCCTGCTACACCTCAGGCACAGGTGGTGTGAATCCAGGGCAGCGTAGCGTGCTGCGACTACCATTGTTTCAGCCGGACATATATGCGGCAACTCTGCTCCCAAGCAAACACACCTGGCTCAAATGGTAATTCTGGTAGCAGTTACATCAGCTCCTGAGGTCTCCCCCTCATCCCCCCCCAAAAGTTTCCACGACAAAACGTGAGACAATTAAAGATTTTCAGGCTGACTCCTACATGGGGGTACCCAAAATTCTGTATCCAGGTGATTTGGGGGCAGGATCCAGGAGACTTTGCTGGATACCCAGGTGTATCCAGGTGATTTTTTGAGAGTACCCAGGGGATTTTTGAGAATACCCAGGTGATTTTTGAGGTACCCAGCTTGTTTTTGGGGTAGCCAGGTGATTTTTGGGGGACCCAGGTGATTTTGGGGGGGATCCAAGTGATTTTGGGGAGTACTCAGGTGATTATTGAGGTACCCAGGTGATTTTGTGGATTCCCAGGTGTATCCAGGTGACTTGGAGGGGATAAACAGGTGATTTTTCAGGGGTACCTACGTGAATTGGGGGGATATCCAGCTGTATCCAGGTGATTTTTGAGGGGTACCCAGGTGATTTTGAGGGTACTCAGGTGATTTTTGGGTGTATCCAGGTGATATTTGGGGGTACCCAAGTGATTTTTGTGGGTGATCCAGGAGATTCTGGGGAATAGCCAGGTGATTTTTTGGGTTTCAAAGGTGATTGGAGGGGTACCTAGGTGATATGGGGGGTTCCCAGGTGTCCCCACTTACCCTGATGGGCGACGAAAAGATGACGGCCACCATCATGTCCTTCCGGTCGATGTGGACGCAGATGACCCTCGGTGGTGGGGGGGCTGTGGGGGAACACCCCCAAATTTACGGGGCACCCCAACATTCGGAGGCACTGAATCATGATTTTAAAGAGTAAAGATTTTAGCTAAAGTGTGGAGAATTTAACAGATGAATGGCTGCATAGCAAAGGCCATATTAATATCAAATCGGTTAGAGTGTAGCTAAAGGCTACGTGACCTACGGCAAGAAAACACTGCCCTTGAGAACAGATGTTTCATAGCAACGGGGATGTCGAGAATACATGGTATGTGGGAAAGTACACAAAGCTAAGAAAGTTGCAACTGCAAGGCTAACTGCAAAAATACGTGCATTATAAAAGACATAACCAATCATGAACTATACTTTTGCAATATGTATGAGCTAATTACTGTCTGTATAAATGTGATAACATTGAAAACAATAAACGAGGCTTGTTGATCATGAAAAGCATGACACTTGTCTCCCGCGGCTTCTTCCAACAAATGGTGACCCTGACGACGTGATATCGCCCTGTCGTTTCTGCTGGCCAGAAGAAAACGGGGGACATGCTACCACAATTGTTGGAGGCTGCGTTAGGTTCGGGTCCTGCAGCTAGAGGGATGACTACAGAGCACTAGAAGAGGCTCCGAGTCCCGAGTGACCACAGCGGTGGGCTCGGCCGATACGTGCTGCCGAGACCTGGAGGGGCTGCAACAGCGCTGACGTTGGTATGGACAGGCAAGCGGCATATGAATTATTCACAGCATTTCTAAGGAAAAGGCAGATTAAGGGGATAGACTTAGATAAGGAACTCCCCTCACTTCTTAAGTTTGCTACCTCTTACGGTTTCTTCATTAATCCTCATACTGTTCATGATGTGGGGGAGTGGAGAAACTTCGGGGATAAGCTCTGGGAGTTAGTATTAGAAGATGATAAATCTACTAAAAAGATGAGTAAGTTGTGGAAAGTGGTGCAAAATGAATTGTTAATGAGTCAGGCAGAAAAGAGGGCAGCTGAGGAGGTGAAAGTTGCACAAGAAAGGAATAAGGATTATGAATTGCAGTGGAATGCTAGTGCTCCAAACCCCCC
>JAJEOU010002823.1:108752-162753 GCA_021534815.1 Acrocephalus arundinaceus | reverse complement strand
GGGTGGTGAACCATGATCTATAAATTTCCCCCCTCATAGTCCAAATCTTATACACCCCGGTATACAAACAGTCCCAACATGCTTGCAGACGATCGGCCTAAAGAAGTCCTCCGACTGGTTGTCCATTATCAGGATAGGTCCATCTAGTCCGTGAGGATCTTTGTGGTTGACTGGTCATAATGTAACATCTATTGAGGCTGCCACGTCCAGGCCGAGGCTCCCCTGGTGGCTGGTTGTAATTGCTGTTGAGTCCTGATGGCACTGCAGCTGCAATTTGTGTCCTCACGTGGCAACTGCTCGCGCTGCTTCTTGAGTTTCCCGATTTCCTGCGACAGGCACTAGTGTTGTGCGTATTGGATTGGCATTTTCCACACCAGACTCCTGTCGCTCCACACACGCGGCAATATGTCCAAAGCCTCCACAGCGGAAACATTTTACACGGCTATCGTTGGTTGAGCGAGGGCGGGAGTTCACCCGCAGCAGCCACTTGGAGGGGCGCAAGAGCTGCCAGGACCTGAGTTTGCGCGGCTTTTGACTGCTCCTGTAATGACTTTGCCTGCTCTTGTAACCCCTCCCCTATCCTTTTGCAAAGCATCCACTAAAAAAGCCTGAGAATCCGATGGAAGGGAGGCTGCCTTCTCTAACAAGTCCGGGATTGTCAGTCCCCTGGCATAGTATTAATGAGGGTTCTAGTTGAGGAATTAACATTCTGTAATACACATTGTTTTAGTAAGGCCCCTTGCATATATTCAGCCACACCAGCTTTTGTTATAGCATCCATTAGTTTATCTACGAAGGTGCCTAGTGACTCCTCCCTCCCCTGTTTTATCCCCATGTAAATGGTGTACCCCCTGGCGTTTTAATTTTCTCCATGGCTCTCTTAGCTACAGCCATAATCTCTCTGCATTTGTCTGGTCCCGACAGTGCCTGTGCTTCTACTCACGAGTATGCGCCCAAACCCATTAATTCATCAATGGTTATGCCATGCAAAGGATCTCCCTGAGCTCTCTGAATGTTAGCTGATAGCGTAGCCTCTTGTTGCCAATGTGCATTAAACAACAACATCTGATGAGGGGTATAAATCAATCGTGCTATGCCTCTAATATCAGAAGGAAGCATCACGTGGGCGTTAAAAAGATAATCAAGCATTTGTTTAACTGGTTCACTAGTGACTCCATAACTTCCCACCGTAGCACGTAACTGGGCTAGCACCTTCCAATCTAATGTTGTAATAGCTGCCTGCAACCCTCCTTGTGGATTAGGTGTATAGACGACTGGGAACGCTGACTCTCACTCGCGGCCGTTACTAGGTCATTATCTCTCTCCTCCACCCCCGCCGGGCTTGCCTAGTCCACAGCTCACGCCTTTCTCTAGCCATAGTCCCCGCGAGGTCAGATTCAGCCCCTGGGACAGGCTCAGGGTTTCTGGGGCGGTTGGCCGCCTGGGGAGGACAATGAGCTGACCTTTCGGGCTCATTATCAGTGTCGTCTGCCTCCTTCCAAGGGTGTGCAGATGGTGCCGAAGCCGGCAGATTGACGGTTGTAAAGCGGGGGGTTTGGAGCACTAGCATTCCACTGCAATCCATAATCCTTACTCCTTTCTTGTGCAACTTTCACCTCCTCAGCTGCCCTTTTTTGTGCCCGACTCATTAACAATTCATTTTGCACCACTTTCCACAACTTACTCATCTTTTAGCGGATTTATCATCTTCTAATACTAACTCCCAGAGCTTATCCCCGAAGTTTCTCCACTCCCCCAAATCATGAACAGTATGAGGATTAACAAAGAACCGTAAGAGGTAGCAAACTTCAGGAGAGAGGGGAGCTCCTTGTCTAAGTCTATCCCCTTAATCTGCCTTTTCCTTAGAAATGCTGTGAATAAATCATATGCCGCTTGCCGGTCCATACCAATGTCAGCGCTGTTGCAGCCCCTCCAGGTCTCGGCAGCATGTATCGGCCGAGCCCACCGCTGTGGTCACTCGGGACTCGGAGCCTCTTCTAGTGCTCTGTAGTCGTCCCTCTAGCTGCAGGACCCGAACCCAACGCAGCCTCCAACAATCGTGGTAGTGTGTCCCCCATTTTCTTCTGGCCAGCAGAAACGACAGGGGGATATCACTTCGTCAGGGTCACCATTTGTTGGAAGAAGCCACGGGAGACAAGTCTCATGCTTTTCATGATCAACAAGCCTCGTTTATTGTGTTCAATGTTATCACATTTATACAGACAGTAATTAGCTCATACATATTGCAGAAGTATAGCTCATGATTGGCTATGTCTTTTATAACGCACGTATTTTTTACAGTTAGCCTTGCAGTTGCAACTTTCTTAACTTTGTGTACTTTCCCACATACCATGTATTCTCGACTTCCCCGTTGCTATGAAACATCTGTGCTCAAGGGCAGTGTTTTTCTTGCCTTAAGTCACGTAGCCTTTAGCTACACTCTAACCAATTTGATGTTAATATGGCCTTTGCTATGCAGCCATTCATCTGTTAAATTCTCCACACTTTAGCTAAAATCTTTACTCTTTAAATCATGATTCAGTGCCTCTGAATGTTGGGGTGCCCCGTAAATTTTGGGGTGTTCCCCCACAGCCCCCCCACCACCGAGGGTCATCTGCGTCCACATCGACCGGAAGGACATGATGGTGGCCGTCATCTTTTCCTGGCCCATCAGGGTAAGTGGGGACACCTGGGAACCCCCCATATCACCTAGGTACCCCTCCAATCACCTTTGAAACCCAAAAAATCACCTGGATATTCCCCAGAATCTCCTGGATCACTCACAAAAATCATTTGGGTACCCCCAAATATCACCTGGATACACCCAAAATCACCTGAGTACCCTCAAATCACTTGGATGCATTTGGGTACTCCCCAAATTACCTGGGTACCTGCAAAATCTTCTCAATTCCCCCCAAAATCACCTGGGAACCTCAAAATCACCTGGGGTACCCCTCAAAAATCACCTGGATACAGCTGGATATCCCCCCATTCACGTAGGTACCCATGAAAAATCACCTGTTTATCCCCCCCAAGTCACCTGGATACACCTGGGAATCCCCAAAATCACCTGGGTACCTCAATAATCACCTGAGTAACCCCCAAAATCACTTGGATCTCCCCCAAAATCACCTGGGTCCCTCAAAAATCACCTGGCTACCACAAACAAGCTGGGTACCCCCAAGAATCACCTGGACACGTCCAAATCACCTGGATACACCTGGGTACCTCAAAATCACCTGGGTATCCTCAAAAATCACCTGGGTACTCCAAAAAAATCACCTGGATACACCAGGCTACCCAGCAAAATCTCCTGGATCCTGCCCCCAAATCACCTGGATACAGAATTTTGGGTACCCCATGTAGGAGTCGGCCTGAAAATCTTTAATTGTCTCACGTTTAGTCGTGGAAACTTTGGGGGGGAATGAGGGGGAGACCTCAGGAGCTGATGTAACTGCTACCAGAATTATCATTTGAGCCAGGTGTGTTTGCTTGGGAACAGAGTTGCCGGATATATGTCCGGCTGAAACAATGGTAGTCGCAGTACGCTACACTGCCCTGGATTCACACCACCTGTGCCTGAGGTGTAGCAGGACAGCTTGCCCTGTTCTCCCTCCCCCGCTGCATTGGGCCTAGACTCATGAGATTTCTTCCCTACTTTGGCTGGGTGCCTTTCACCTCTGAAAGAAGGAGAGCCCTCCGAGATCTCCCCACAGCAGACAACGGATGCACTAGTGCGCCGGCTTCGCTTCCTCTGAACCGCTCTACCGCGGTTCCCAGCCTTGCCCGGCAGCCCTGGCAGGAAGCGTGCGCAGCTTCGGTAGGGCCCCGCGGAGCGGATCCGCAGGAGCCCATCCGGTGGGTCCTTGGTCCACGAGCAGTCGGTGTTGGTGAGAACGCAGCTTCGGCGAAGGAGGAGAAGGAGACTCTTTCTGGGTGTTACAAGGACGGGTTTATTCGGGGAAACATCCCAGAGAGAGAGACCAGATCGAGTCCCCAGATAGAGTCCCAGATAGAGTGAGCACGTTTCGACGTGCGGAGGTTTAAGAGGCACAGGGGTTTGGGGGTGTGTCCAACGCAACTGGCCAATAGAACAAAACCAGGGGAGGAGTTAGGGGTGGGGTAATGCACAATGGTCCAATCCCTGGGAAGGAGTAGGGGATTTCCAGAACCTGTCCCAATCAGGGGCCAAACCTCTCAGACCTTTCCAGAAGGGGGGAGAGGCCTCCTGAGAGACAGACAGGCTCTAGTGGGGAGGGGACAGTTGATAGGCAGGAGGGTTGTCAAGGAAACAGTAGGTTCTGGAAGGGACAGACCAACTGTGATCACAGCAAGGAATGGGGGGAACTTGGAACAAACCATTTAACAAAACTCAATAACAAAGTTATACAAAACTAAAACTGATAAACACAGCTCAACGCACCACTACACACTAGCAACACCACGAGGACTATGAAAGGGTCTATTGGCGAAAAGTTGCTACATGGACTGAGAAGGTGTCTATTGGCAAAGGAGTAGCCATGAGAACTGCCCCATCTCTGATGTTGTAGCTATATCCTACTTTTCCTATCTCTTTTTTCTGTCCTTCTCACCCTCTTTATTGCTTTCTTTCTCTCTACTCTCTTTCACTATTGCATATCAGTTTTGCGGGCACATTAATAAAAGTGCATAGATTTTTGGTTAAAAAATATTCTCTTTGCCTCCTTTGTACTCTGAGACCACTACGAACTCAGCTTATTTAAAGCGGGTCTTAAAAGTCTGGTAGCTCCCAGTAACTCCTAGTCAGGGTTCATTAACACCCACTATAATCCCAGTCTGATGCCAGTCACTCCCAAAATGATGCCAGTGGCATCCAGTGTGACCCCAGCTGCTCCCTGTCATTTCCAACATGACCCCAGTGGCACCCAGTATGATTCTTATAGCACCCAGTCTCCCCCAGTAGATCCCAGTCACTCCCAGCATGCTCCCAGTCCTTCCCAGTTCCTCCCAGTTGCTTTTGGCATGATTCCAGTTGCTCACAGCCACTCCAAGTCAATCCCAGTAGGAGTCCAGTCACCCTCAGTGTGACCCCAGCTGCTGCCAAAATAGTTCCAGTTGTTCCCAGTTCCTCCCAGTGTGGTTCCATTGTACCCAGCATAGTTACAGGCACTTCCAGTGTATCCCAGTTTCTTCAGTAATGTTCTGGTTACCTCAGAATGATCCCAGCCTTTCCCAGTTCCTCCCAATTGCCTCCAGCATGGTCCAAGTTTCTGGCAGTTGCCCAAAGTGTGGTCCCAGTTGCTCCCAGTATGATCCCACTTTCCCCAGTTGTGGTCTCAGTCCCCTCAGCATGGTTGCAGTCCCTTCCAGTTGATCCCAGTTGCTCCCAATGTGTCCACATTTTCTTCCCAACAGTAGCTTCCAGTAACCCCCAGTCAGGATCTGTTCGCACGCATTGTAATCCCAGTGGCTCCCAGGATGAACCCAGTAGGACCCAGTCACCCCCAGTGTGGTTCCAGTTACCCCCAGTATGACCCCAGTCACTCCCAGATACTCCCAGTATTATTCCAGTAATGCCCTGAGTGACTGCCTGTCACTCCCAGTTTGAGCTCAGTTGCTCCCAGCCACCTCCAGCATGGTTCCAGTCACAGCCAGCACCTTTCCAGTCACTCCCAGTCTGGTTCCAGTAGGGTCCCAGTATGACCCCAGCATGGACACAGCTGCTCCCATTGTCATCCAGTGTGGTTCCAGTTGCTCCCATTTACCCCCACTGTGGTTTCAGTCTCTCCCAGTGTATCCCAGTCACTCCCAGCATGTTCCCAGTCATTCCCAGTTGTCCTCAGTTACTTCCAGCCTGATTCCAGTTGTTCACAGCCACTCCCAGTCACCCTCAGTGCAGTCCCAGTTGCTGCCAGTATGATCCAGTATGATCCCAGTCACCCACAGCATGGGCCCAGGCTCTCTCACAGTTGCTGCCAGTATGATCCCAGTAGGATCTCAGTTGCCCCCAGGCACCTTGCAGAGCCCCAGCCATGCTGTTTGCCCCCAGCCTGCCCACGGCCAGCCTGGGGCTGCTCCCGGGGCTTTTCTGTGCCCAGCTTTGTCCTGGGCAAAGTGTTCTGGAGAGAGCCTGGGCAAGGAGCCTGCAGCCCCCAGGGCCTGGCCTGAGGCGTCAGCGCTGCCCCAGCAGTGCCCATGGCCTGTCCCTGCTGCAGCCCCGGCACTTCCACCCCCAGCACTGTGCCCAGCCCCGAGAGCACTCAGGCCCTACAGCAACACCAGGGCCAGCAGGGCAGCGGGGCAGGGCCACGGCAGCAGCACTGGCAACACCAAGGGCTGCTGCTGCTGCTGGGCACAGCTGCTGTGCCAGCACTGATCTGCCCCCAGCTCTGCACACAGACATTGCTGCTGCAGCTGCAGAGAAGGGAACCAAAGGGGGATCTCTGCAGAAAACATGGCTGCAAGATCCTTCAGTTTATTTAAAGCCATGGAGAGCAGAGCCCCTTGTTCGCACAGTCTGTGGCCTCAGATAAGGTGAAGAGAAACAAATTGAGAAATCGCACAAACAATATTTTTTTGTGCACAAGGTTAAAAATGTAAAACACTAGAAAGAAGAACCCCATAAAAAAACCAACAAAAGGTATCAAAGATGACATTTATTACAAGTGATTTGCATAAATTGGCCAGCAGTTTAATGTTCCTGAAAGCATCCAGTCATCAGTCTCCACACTGCAGCCTTGAGTTCCTGGTTCCTCAGGCTGTAGATGAGGGGGTTCAGGGCTGGAGGCACCGAGTACAGAACTGACACTGACAAATCCAGGGATGGGGACGAGATGGAGGGGGGCTTCAGGTAGGCAAAAATGGCAGTACATATAAACAGAGAGACCACGGCCAGGTGAGGGAGGCAGGTGGAAAAGGCTTTGTGCCGGCCCTGCTCTGAGGGGATCCTCAGCACGGCCCTGAAGATCTGCATATAGGAGAAAACAATGAACACAAAACAACCAAATGTTAAACAGACACTAACAGCAATGAGCCCATGTTGCCTGAGGAAAGATTTTGAGCAGGAGAGCTTGAGGATCTGTGGGATTTCACAGAAGAACTGGCCCAGGGAATTGCCATGCCACAGGGGAAGGGAAAATGTAGTGGCTGTGTGCAACAGTGAATAGAGAAAGGCACTGGCCCAGGCAGCTGCTGCCATGTGGGCACAAGCTCTGCTACCCAGGAGGGTCCCGTAGTGCAGGGGTTTGCAGATGGACACGTAGCGGTCGTAGCACATGATGGTCAGAAGGAAATATTCTGTTCCAGTGAAGACCACAAAGAAAAAGAGCTGTGCAGCACATCCTTTGTAGGAGATGGTGCTGGTGTCCCAGAGGGAATTGTGCATGGCTTTGGGGACAGTGGTGCAGATGAAACCCAGGTCGGTGAGGGCCAGGTTGAGCAGGAAGAAGAACATGGGGCTGTGCAGGAGGTGGCCGCAGGCTACGGCGCTGATGATGAGCCCGTTGCCCAGGAGGACAGCCAGGGAGATGCCCAAGAAGAGGCAGAAGTGCAGGAGCTGCAGCTGCCACGTGTCTGCCAATGCCAGCAGGAGGAAGTGGCTGATGGAGCTGCTGTTGGACATTTGCTTTGGCTGGGCATTGGGTACTGCCATGGAGAAAAGGACAGGGAAGAGTTAGCGGAGATACCTGTAACCAAAATCAAAGCCATTTCCCATACACCCTCCTCTGGAACACACAGACACCTGTAAATGTTGAACCATTACTTTGATGATCATCTGTGTCCCTTTAAATATTGCATGATTCTGTGATTACAATTCCTGTTCTGCTTCTCTTATCCTCCTGTTGCCTATAATCAAAAAAGAAAATAAACCCTTTCAAAAATGTTATAAGAATAAAGTAACAAGCAAACTTTATTGGAAACTTCCAGGTGTCACAAAAGGGATGGCTCACACCCAGCCCCTCAGTTCAGCAACCTTTTCAAGTTTATTGATTAACATATTTCAAAGGATTATCCAAAAGGTAATTCATTTGCCCCAGTTACTCACTCCTGGGTCAACCCATTGGAGTACGGCAAAGGGCTTCTTTGCATACGTTTTTTTTATGATGGCTCACAATCACATTAAAAACCAAAATGTTCTTCTTGTAGGCCTTCTTCCTGATAATAAGACTATACAGTATTTAAGGAATGAATTTAGGTCTGTTAATTGTTCTAAAATCGAAGAGAAAGGGTAAGAAACATACTAGAGTTAATTAAGAATTATACATATATAATTATGTAAAAGTAGTTGAATAGAGTTAATTAACAAAGTTTTAAAATTATATAACAGTAGTAACAGAGTTAAAAAAAAAAAAAGAAAACTATATAAAAAGCAAGAATCTTTTTGTCATCACCCGAACATTCCCATCCTTCATCACGCAGGAAGATGAAAACACTCTCAGGAAAGCTCCTGATCCTTACAGCAATGCCAGGCTTACCTTCTTTTGGCAAGTGTCCTCCGCAGCTGTGCCCAGGCTGGTGTGGAGCTGGGAGCAGCCCTGCCCCACACAGCCCCTCTCAGCAGCAGCAGCAGCAGCAGCAGCAGCTGCCCTGCTCAGGGTGGCTCTTTCCCCCCACAGCTTCTCCCCAGCGCTGGCAGCAGCTCCCCGGGCCGGCTGAGAGCTGTCCCTGGCAGGCAGCAGAGTCCCTGGGCCAGCACAGCGCCCTGGGCTGCAGGACCCTGCTCTGCACCACAGCCCTGGGCACCCCTGGCTGCAGCCCCGGCTGCTCAGCCCTGCAGCAGAGCCTGGCCCCAGGGAGCTGCCTTGTGCTGGGCCTGGCCTGGGGCAGCAGGGAAACCCAGCCCTGCCCTAGGGCCACATCCCTGCCCTGCAGCAGCTCCCACAGTGCTCCTGGAAGGTGCTCCAAGCTGGGGGATGTGGCAGCTTCAGGAGATCCCTGCAGGAGCTGCAGCTTCTCTTCCCCCAGCCAGAGAGTGACTGTTTGCAAGCCTGGGAGGATTTCTCCTGCAGTGAGCCCTGAGTGAGCTCTGCTCTGTGCTGCCAGCCCAGGCTGAGCTGAAGCCCTTTGTGCCTGTGTGCTGTGCCTGGGGTGGCTGCAGGCAGTGCCCCAGCCCTGCTGGGCTGGCAGAAAAGCTGCTCATCCAGAGAAATGTGTTTTTAAGCTCTTCTTGGTTGCCAGGATCACACTCTTGATGATGAGCTCAGCCCAGCTCAGCAGCACAGATACAGCCCAAGGGCTTTGTTGCTGTTTACATCAGACTCAGTCCCTCAGGGTGTGATCGAAAACTTCTCCAAAACTCAAAGTGAGATTAGAAATCTAAAGTTTCTGGAAGTTTTAATGGGTCCCACTGAGGGACACGACACAGAAAGTGTCCCCAGGCCCCAGGCAGAGCAGAGAACTGCAGGCAGTGATGACAGGTGGGGACAAAGAGAAGCCAAGTCTTGGTGCCCTGGGCCACAGCAGCCTCTGTGCCACCAAGGACACTGAGGAGACACCTTGTCCTGAGGCCCTGGGGCCTCCTGGCACAGCCCCAGCCAGGCTGGGCACTGTCAGCCCCTTGTCCTGCCCTCAGCATCCCCTCCCATGCCAGTGGCCTCCAGGATGTGCTGGAAGGAGTCCCTGGGGAAGGAGCCTTGGTCAGCAATGGCCCTGGGGGGCTCCTTCATGCTGCCAGGGACTGCAGGTTTTTCCAAGGACTTTGGGTTTGGCTTTTGCCTTGGAGTCTCTGAGAGGTTTGTGCAATCCTGGCCTCCAATTCTCTGCTTTAATGAGTCCCTTGAGAGGCTTTGCCAGTAACAACACTCAGTGGGGCCCATTAATGGTTCAAGGTACTTCAGTTCTTTTAAGGTACTTGGTGTTTCCTTTCAAACTGACTCTAGGAAAATTTGTGCAATCATTGCCCCCAGCTTTGTTCTTTATCAGGTCCCATGGGATTCTTGGTCAGTAAAAATACTCAGTAGGGATCATTCATACTTCTGAGTACTCAGGGGTAATTTAAGTACTTCTTTTTGTCACTGAGTCTCTATGAAGTTTTTGTGCAATTTGGCTTCCAATTCTCTGCTCCAAGGACTCCATGAGGAGCCCTTGTTGAGGATGGACATCAGTAGGACCCGTTATTGCTTTGAGACACTTTGGGTGTTTCCTCTGACTTTGACTCCTGGAAAGGTTTGTGCAAACTCCTCTCAGGCCCTGAGGTTCCAGGGCTCAGCACCAAATGCCCCACGAGGCTCATTAGGATCAAGCAAGTGCTGGCAAACCATGACTGTGCCTTGATTTCCCTCTGGTCTGGTGCTGTTCATTAGGAAGTTTTTTTTCCTGGAGTTATGGAGAAATATTTCATAGAGCTTTTAATAAACCAACATTCCTATTTCAAGGGTGTATTTTTCTCTTTAGAGAAGAGGTGATTGCAGCATTTGTGATTGATATTGACTCAGGGTCTCTCCTCGCGAGGTCTGGCCTGCTCAAAGAAGCTGTGCCTTGAGGTCTGACACAGTGTGCACAACCTTGCTCCACATTCCCCAACCCCATCCTGTCTCCCTGCACTCAGCTGGGACCTGCTTTGCTCAGAGAACTGGCTGCACTCAGACAAAGAAGGGTTTTCTTCCTTTTTAAGCAATCTAAAATTCCTGAGTTTCATACCATCTCAAATGTGTGCCAAGCCCAAGGTGCCACCAAGGAGGTTCCCCTTCCTAAAGACAGAACCATGCAAGGAATGTTTGAGACACACAGGTGGTTGTTCCATAAACACAAATCCAGAGTTGGCTGAAGGCAGAATTAGACCAACTGCTGAAGGACAGACAAGCTTTGAACTCCTTGCAGCTCAAAGCTCCCGCTGGGTTGTTGGCAGGTGTGTGAGTGAGGCAAGAGTGAGGGCAAGGGAAATGCAGAGAGCCCTGGAAGTGCTTCTGTGCAGCCAGGCTGTGGGGAAGGGCACTGCAGGACTGGCCTGGGCCAGGAGTGAGGGTGGATCATCATGCCAAGCTGCCCTGGGCCATTGCAAGGGGCTGTGGCCATGGACACTGCACTGAGCCCACTGTGGCAGCGCCTTGCTCAGGGCTGGTGTCAGTGCCCAGAGGCAGAGGGGATCCCTTGCTGGGGGCTTGTGCCATGGCCACCTGCCCTGTGCCGCGCTGGCTGCTCAGGCACCGCGGAACCAGCAGCAAACGCCACTGCCAGGGCCAAAGGCCAGCTCAGGCAGACAGAAAGGGCAGGGCTGGGCACTGTTTCCATGGCAGCCCTCACTGGGACACCACCCTGGGTCATCTGGCATGGCAATTGCCGTGGAAACCTGGACCATGGGAAATGCAAGGGTGGGCAAAGGTTTTGGTAGGGCCTGTCCCAGTAGGACAAAGGGGGGTGGTTTTAAAGTAAAGGAAGGGAGGTTCAAATAAGGAGAGATAAGGAGAAATTTTTGATGGTGAGGTTGGTGATCCAGCAGGACAGGTTGCCAGGGAGGTGGTCAATGCCCCATCCCTGGAAACATTCCAGTCCAGCTGGGATAGGGCTCTGAACAACCTGAGCTGCTCAAAGATGTCCCTGCTCATGGCGGGGATTTGGATGAGATGAGCACTGCAGAGCTCTTCCCATGCAAACCATTCCAGGATTGCATGGGGAGAAGGGGCTGCTCCCTGGACTCCATGCACTGCCTTGACTCCTCCTTGTCTCTGCTGGAGCCCACAGGCAGCAGCCAAAGGCAGCCCTTCTGTGGCCTTTGCTGGCCCTGCCTTCCCCAGGGGCTGACAGAGCCCGGCTGGCCCAGGTGACTTGAGGCTTTGCAGGGCTCAGGCGCAGCGGCTGTGCCAGGCTCAGGCTGAGGTCACACTCTGTGGGCTGGGGCAGAGCCCAGGCAGAAAGGAGCCCTGAAGCAGCAGCAGCAGCTCTGCAGTGCTGGCCACCAGGCCGGGCTGCCAAGGGAGGCTTGTGGCCATGGCCTGGGAGCAGCTGCTGCTGCCAAGGTGCCTTTGGTGCCTCAGGCTCTCCCTGGCACAGCTGCCAGCACGGTACTCTGCACTTGTGCCCGAGGCCTTCACTGTCTTGGGGCTGGCCTGGGGCTTTTCCTGCAGTGGGATCTGTCCTGGTCCTGGCACAGGAAAGGCAGTTCCTGCTGGAGCAGGAATTGTTTTTTCTCCTATACTGTGATGTAAATAGGTTTGGTTTTTTGTTTTTTGGTTTTTTTTTTTGTTTTGTTTGTTTTTTTTTTTTTTTACTCTGTGGTGTAAATAAATCTTTCTTTCTAATCCTTATCAAAACAATCAAAGTGGTCTTTCTAGAAATAAATCTGGTATTCCATCGTTAATCCTGTGGGACAAATTGCATTGTGATTCAATTCCACCTGTGCAATCCTTTACACAAAAACCTTAGATAAAATCTGGGGCTAGGTATGTATCCAGCATCTCCAAATCTCCTCTGTTAGATGGAATTTTACATGTCTGGGCCTCCTCAAGGGTTTTGAGGATCCATGGTGGCTGTTGGATGTCATTTCTCTGCCTCATGACTCAGCAAGAGTTTCTCCAATGAAGAAATGAAGCTTTTGCCTGAAGCTCCCACTCTGTCCATGAAAGGAACCCCTGGAGTGTTGGGACATCCCTGCTCTTTGGCAGCCTGGAGAATCCTGGATGTCACTGTGGAGTCCCCGTGAGTGCCTGTGACAGATGGGTGCCTTTGCAGCCCAAGGTGCCCTGGGATGTCCCCATGGAATGGCTGTGACTGCCTCTGAGCACAGGGCTCTTTAGCATTTCCAGAAAGCCCTGGGAGGTCTCCAGGATCCTCGAGTCCAACTCCTGGCCCTGCACAGGACACCCCAACAATGCCAGCCTGGGCCTGGCAGCGCTGTCCAAATGCTGCTGGAGCTCCCAGAGACCCTGGAGCTGGGACCCTTCCCTGGGAGCCTGGTCAGTGCCCCAGCAGCCTCTGGGGGAAAAACCTTTTCCTCAGATCCCACCCAACCTGCCCCAACTCAGCTCCAGCCCTTTCCTCCAGTCCTGTCCCTGGGCACCAGAGGGAAGAGGTTCCCACAGCCCCAGCCAGGGCGCGCTCCCAAGGCTGTTCCAGGGCAGCCAGGGCTGGCACCAGCTGGGATGCTCAGTTTCCATGGGCCAGGCTTTAGGAATGGGATTCCCCAAATTCTGTGGTCCCCTAAAACCATTCTGTTTCCACTCGCTGCCCTCCATCCCCCACTGAAAGTACAAAAGGCAAAGATCCCAGGCTGGGATAAGAACAATTTATTGGGAACAGCAACAAGATAAGGAACAAATAGAAATAGAAACAATATGGATAACAGAAAGGATAAGACAAATGATATAAATGGAAAACTACAACAACAGTGACTGGCTCTTCCTTTCCACATATTTCCTCGTGCCTGGAAAGGATACCATTCTCATAGGGAGAGATAGACTCCATTTCCTGCCCCTGGCAATGACCTGAGATGGGATCACATACAATGATGGGGCCATAGCCAGACCCTCACATCCTTAAATCCCACCTCACATCATTGCCAGACACAGGGAGAGGGACAGGTGTCCTCCAGAATGAATCACAGGGAACTGTGGGTCATAGGGCTCTTCCCAAGGTGGGTCCTCTGATAAGGGGAGAACTTGGAGACACACATGAAGCTGTTCCCTCAGTCGGGGCACTCTCAGGGCTTCCCTTACTGGTGTGCTGTTGGTGTTTTGGTCAAGGTAGAGCTCTGGGTGAAGCTCTTCCCACACTGGGGACACTCGTAGGGCCTCTCCCCAGTGTGGATGCGCCGGTGGGTGATGAGGTGGGAGTTATGCCTGAAGCCCTTCCCGCAGTCAGGGCAGCGGAAGGGCCTCTCTTCTGTGTGAATGCGCTCGTGCTTGAGGAGATTGGAGGTGGTGTGAAACCCCTTCCCACATTCAGAACACTCATAGGGCCTGTCCCAGTGTGGGTCCTCTGGTGAACAGTCAAGTTGGAGTGTGACTGAAGCTCTTCCCACATTCCCCACACACGTAGGGCCATTCCCCAGTGTGGATCCTCTGGTGGCGGATCAGGCTGGAGTTGTTGCTAAAGCTCTTCCCACACTCCAAGCACTCATAGGACTGCTCCCTGTCATGAAGCTGCTCATGGGCCACCAGTTCTGAGCTCTGGCTTGATCTCTGGCCACGTTCCTGGCACAGGGTGGGTCTTTCCTCCTCAGAGAAACCTGGGATAGGTTTGGAGCCCCTCCTCCTGTGGGATCTCTGGGGCTTTTCCTCCCCATTTGATTCCTGTGCCAGGGATCCGTTCAAAACAGCCTCTTCCATGAGGTTCTGCTTTGGGGATTTTTCCTCCCTGGTCTCCATCCTCAGTTCCTTGTCTGGGGGAGGAAGAACAAGGAGAGGATGGAATTTCCTCTGTGCCAGAGGGAAGGAGAAGGAGATCCCCCAGGGAATCCCTGGCAGGACGACGTCAGCAGTGGGGTTGTCCTGCAGCCGGGGGCCATGCTGGGCTGGGAGATGGGGCAGGAGAGAAGGGGAAGGGGACAGTGATTTCCTCCTCACCTGCCTGGCTGTCCCAGGGGATCTTCCTCTTCCTTGCAGTCTCCTTCTCCATCCGGCCAAGGTTTGGGAATGAGTAATCCTGGTTTTCAGAAAAATACAATGAATGAGCACATTGGGTTAGGGGTTCCTCCTGCCCAAGTCCAACTCTAGAAGTCACCGGCATCTGGCACCCTTATAAACCTCCCAAAACACCAAGATTCATTCCTCCAAAATACAAGAATGACCAAGATTCAGCAGAAACACCCAACCATGAGGTTCTTCTCTCTGGTCTCTCCACTCTGGAGTCCTGGAGGCTCCATCCTGTCTGGGTTTCTGTGGATCATGTTTGTGTTGGTGTTCCCCCTCTCTGGGCTGCTGTGGCTCCTGGGAATCCAGGAGGTTCCCCTTCTCTGGCCTCACCAGTTCTGCATCACAGGTGTCCCAGGGGTCAGCCCTGTCTGGGGTCCCTGTGTCAGGGTCCTGGGGTATCCATGGGTCCCCCATGTCCATGTTCCCAACATGTCCAGGCTTCTGGAACAGCTTCAGCTCTGGTCCTGCCCATTTCTGCTCCCCCCATTCCCGGGTTTCCCTCCCAGCCCTGCTGGTACTGGGCCACCCCACGTGCCTCTGGGCTGACAGTGCAGCCCCTGAGCCGGGCAGACCAAGCCCCAGCGCGGGGGGACCCTGCATCCTCTGCTCCCTGGGCAGCCGCGCCCAGCCCCGGGCACAGAGCTCCGTCAGCCCCGCCGCCCCCTCCCCAGGGCCCCCCGGGGACCCCCACAGCCGGGGCTGGCTCTGAGTCAGGCGGCCCCCGAGCCCGGCTGAGGGGCCAAGGGGGGCACGGGGAGCCCGGTACCCCACAGGAATGCCGCCGAATTGGGACAAAAAGCTGCTCCACTGGGGGCACTTTGAACACCCACCTGTGTCAGTGTGGGTCAGTGGTGACTCACTGCAGCCTCCCAAAAGTGTCTCCCAGAGGAAGGCGTTTGGGGCAGGCTTGTTAAAAATAAAAGGGCAGGAGATCGTTTTTACTCCTTTTTGTGCCTTTATTAAAAGTGGGGGAGCTCGGGTGGGTTCGCTCGCGCCGCCTCCGTTGCTCCCTGAGGACGCTGCTGACTCTGCCGAGGAGAAGGTCTGCGTCATTCCTGCTGCTGGGATGCTGCAGGGCTGGGAGTTTGCCCTCACAGGGGTTCCCAGGAACTCGAAGAAGCTGGCTTGGTCTAGGGGTGCTTCTCGGGCTGATCACTCTCTAGGTTACGGAGACTCTTTTGCGGAGCCGAGCATCATGGGGGGTCTAGTTCATTGGTCTAGTTCATTTGCATACTGGGTGGTGTCTCGGGATATGACTAGCAGGCCGGCAGGGAGCAACGGAGGCTTGACCCGAAAAGGGAAGGGAGGGACTTGGGAACTGGGGAGAAGGAGGGCATATAACTTGGATGTTGGTGGCAAGTAAGACATGGGGACATGGGGGGGGGGGTACAGCAAGGGTACAGATAACAAGGTGAGTGTTAACATAGATTTAAATATTACAATAATAACATAGCAACCTAATTTAACATATGACAGTGTGTAACTTCTGTTTTATTCTTCTCACTGGGACAGGTTCCCAGAGAAGTGATCAATGCCCTACCCCTGGAAAAATTCCAGTCCACCTGGGAAAGGGCTCTCAACAACCTGAGCTGCTCAAAGATGTCCCTGCTCATGGCAGGGGTTTGAATGAGATGAGCACTGCAGAGCTCTTCCCATGCAAACAATTCCAGGATTGCATGGGGAGAAGGGACTGCTCCCTGGACTCCATGCACTGCCTTGACTCCTCCTTGTCTCTGCTGGAGCCCACATGCAGCAGCCAAAGGCAGCCCCTTCTGTGGCCTTTGCTGGCCCTGCCTTCCCCAGGGGCTGACAGAGCCCGGCTGGCCCAGGTGACCTTGAGGCTTTGCAGGGCTCAGGCGCAGCGGCTGTGCCAGGCTCAGGGCTGAGGTCACACTCTGTGGGCTGGGGCAGAGCCCAGGCAGAAAGGAGCCCTGAAGCAGCAGCAGCAGCTCTGCAGTGCTGGCCACCAGGCCGGGCTGCCAAGGGAGGCTTGTGGCCATGGCCTGGGAGCAGCTGCTGCTGCCAAGGTGCCTTTGGTGCCTCAGGCTCTCCCTGGCACAGCTGCCAGCACGGTACTCTGCACTTGTGCCCGAGGCCTTCACTGTCTTGGGGCTGGCCTGGGGCTTTTCCTGCAGTGGGATCTGTCCTGGTCCTGGCACAGGAAAGGCAGTTCCTGCTGGAGCAGGAGGCTCTGCCTGCAATGGGCTCAAACAACTCAAGCAAGGCCCTGTTTACTTCCAGATTGCTTCCTAGAGCACTATATTTAAATAATATTTACGGCTCCTATACTTTGGAGTAGCTAACTCTTCTTCAAATTTACTTTGTGGTGTAAATAAATCTTTCTGCCTAATCCTGATCAGAATCAATCATAGCTGAATTTATATAAATATATCTGGTATTCAATCTTTAACCCTGTGGGACAAATTTCCATACAGTTAAATTCCCCCTCTCTAATCCTTTATACATAAACTTTTGGTAACGTCTGGGTCTGGTATTAGATCCACATGTTCCCAGTCTCCTCTCTTAGATGGAATTTAACATTTCTAGGCCTCCTGCATGTGTTTGAGGATCCATGGTGGCTGTTGGGTATCATTTCTCCACCCCAAACCCCAGCAAGAAGTTCTCCAATGAACTTCAGAAATGAAGCTTTTCCCTGAGGCTCCCACTCTTCCCATGACAGGAACCCCTGGGAGTGTCTGGGACATCCCTGCTCTTTGGCAGCCTGGGGACTCCTGGGATGTCACCGTGGAGCCCCCATGAGTGCCTGTGACAGATGGGTGCCTTTGCAGCCCAAGGTGCCCTGGGATGTCCCCATGGAATGGCTGTGACTGCCTCTGAGCACAGGGCTCTTTAGCATTTCCAGAAAGCCCTGGGAGGTCTCCAGGATCCTCAAGTCCAACTCCTGGCCCTGCACAGGACACCCCAACAATGCCAGCCTGGGCCTGGTAGCGCTGTCCAAACGCTGCTGGAGCTCCCTGAGACCTGGAGCTGGGACCCTTCCCTGGGAGCCTGTTCAGTGCCCCAGCAGCCTCGGGGGGAAAAACCTTTTCCTCAGATCCCACCCAAACCTGTCCCGACTCAGATCCAGCCCCTCCCTCCAGTCCTGTCCCTGGGCACCAGAGGGAAGAGGTTCCCACAGCCCCAGCCAGGGACCCGCTCCCAAGGCTGTTCCAGGGCAGCCAGGGCTGGCACCAGCTGGGATGCTCGGTTTCCATGGGCCAAGGTTTGGGAATGGGATTCCCCAATTTTGTGCTCCCACTAAAACCGTGCCACTTCTCACTGCCCTCCAGCCTCCCACTGAAAGTACAAAAAGATGAGATTCCAGACTGGGTTAAGAACAATTTAATGGGAACAGAAACAAGGAACAAAAAGGAACAGAAACAATATTGATAACAAACAGGATAAAACTAACAATATAAAGGGAAAACTAGAAAAACATCAACTGGCTCATCCCATCCTTCCTGGAAAGGACACCCTTCATCTTGGGGGAGAGATAGAGTCCCTTTCCAAGCCCTGGTAATGACTTGAGATGGGATTGAATACAATGATGGGGCCATGGCCAGACCCTCACGTCCTTAAATCCCACCTCACATCACTGTCAGGGGCAGGAAAAGGGACAGGTGTCCTCCCAGAATGAATCACAGGGAACTGTGGGTCAGTAGGGCTCTTCCCAGTGTGCATCTTCTGATGGGGGATGAGGTTGGAGATGCACATGAAGCCCTTCTCAGAGTCGGGGCACTCGCAGGGCTTCCCTTACTGGTGACTCCGTTGGTGTCTGGTCAAGGCAGAGCTTTGGGTGAAGCTCTTCCCACACTGGGGACACTCGTAGGGCCTCTCCCCAGTGTGGATGCGCCGGTGGGTGATGAGGGTGGAGTTGTGCTTGAAGCCCTTCCCACAGTCAGGGCAACGGAAGGGCCTCTTCTCTGTGTGAGTGCGCTGGTGCTTGAGGAGATTTGAGCTGGTCTGAAACCTCTTCCCACACTGGGGACACTCATAGGGCCTCTCCCCAGTGTGGATAATTTGGTGGATGATCAGTTGGGATCTCCGGTTGAAGCCCTTCCTGCATTCCTCACATTTGTACGGCCTTTCCTCAGCATGGATGTTCTGGTGGCGGATCAGGTTGGAGTTGCTGCTAAAGCACTTCCCACACTCCAAGCACTCATAGGACTGCTCCCTGTCATGATGATGCCCATGGGCCACCAGGTCTGAGCTCTGCCTCGATCTCCGGCCATGTTCCTGGCACAGGTTGGGTGTTTCCTCCTCTGAGCACCCTGGGATGGATTTGGAGCCCCTCCTCCTGTGGGATGTCTGGGGCTTTTCCTCCCCATTGGATTCCGTGCCAGGAAGCCACTCAAAACAGCCTCTTCCATGAGGTTATTCCGAGGGGATTTTTCCTTCCTGGTCTCCATCCTCAGCTCCTTGTCTGGAGGAGAAAGAACAAAGAGGAGATGGAATTTCCTCTGTGCAAGAGGGAAGGGGAAGGAGATCCCCCCAAGGAATCCCCATCAGGACATCGTTGGCAGTGGGGTTGTCCTGCAGCTGAGGGCCATGCTGGGCTGGGAGATGGAGCAGGAGAGATGGGGAAAAGGGACAGTGACCTCCTCCTCACCTGCCTGGCTGTCCCAGGGCATCTTCCTCTTCCTTGCAGTCTCCTTCTCCATCTGGCCAAGGTTTGGGAATGGGAAATCCTGGTTTGGGGAAAAACAACAGATGAGCACATTGAGTTTGAAGGTCTGCCTGACCAAGTCCATCTCTAAAAGTCACCTGGAATCTGGGGTCCATAAAAACCTCCTAAACACCAATATTCTGCCCTGAAAATGCCTCCAAGGAATTCCCCATCCCTGGTCTCTCCCCTTTGGTGTTCAGGGGTCACCCCTTTCCCAGCTGCTGGGGGTCACGCTTGTATTGAGAGTCCCCCATCTACTCCCTCCCAGCCCTCCCCAGGCTGCTGGGAGTCCCAGGAATCGGAAAAATTCCCCCCTTATCCATCTCACTATTAAGGGATGCAAGGGGATTTTGGGGTCTCTGGGGTCCCTTCTCCCCTCACCCTCGGCTGTGGGGTGCAGGGGGTCAAGGGAGTCCCCCCTGCTCCTCCAGGCTGCCTCTACCGTCAGCCACCACCAGGACCCTCAATGTCCCCCCAAGGGGCATTTTCCACTGATCTTTGAAGTTCTTCATTCTTCAAACAGCCCTCCTAAGAAACCAAGCCCAGGGACCCCCCAAGATATCTGGGCCGAGCTTGGTTTGGAAAGACAGGTGTCTGCTAAGGAAGGCAGGAGCCTCCCTTGAAATGGAAAATATAAACCCCCTCCCTCTGAATTATAATTTTGAAATGAATGGGCTCTCAAGCAAAGATATGGAAATAGGAATAACAGCGCTTTAGTAGGAAAAGCAAAATAAAAATGCAGTAGTAAAAAAAATAAGCTGACACAGTCAGAATACCTGACATCCGGTTTGGCAGGGTGTTGTTAGCAGTGCAATCAAATCGTGGCTGCAGTCCTCCTGGAGTCACAGATGTGGTTTTGTTGAAGCAATGATCCTGTAGAAGGGTGCAGTTTTCCTCTGAAGGTCCAGTGCTGGTGTAGATGGGTCTGGTGTTCCTCTGGGAATCCAGTGGAAACAGGCTGCTTCTGGTGTGTTAAATCTCAGGTTATATCCAGGTAGGAATGCTTGGCTCCTCCCCCTGGGTGGAGCATCTCACAATGGGATGATGGAATTTGATCAGTGATGCAGTGAGACTCAATGGCCCATTTAGAGAATATATCTCCCTGGAGGGAGTGTGGGTGGTGGAAGAGATAAAGAACACTGCCCCACCTGTTTTTAACAGCTGGCCCATTAACAGAAGATATCCTCCAGAGTTATGAGAAATGGCTCATGGAACAGTTCTTACTTGGCATCTGCTGTTGGTTTTGTGTTCAAACTGGCACACTGGGGAGAAGTGGGACCATGCTGGGAACTGCTGTGAGCAGGTTGGAGTGACTGGTCTACACTGTGGGCAACTGGGCATGACTGGGACTGTGCTGGGAGAGACTGGCATCATACTGGGAGTGACTGGGACTAGACATGGGGAAACAGGGAGCAAGTGGATGAAAGTGGGAGGAACCACGACCATGCTGGGGGCAAACTGCATCATAATGGGGAATGACTGGCAGTTACTGGGCTCATAATGGGAGTACCGAGGAAACTGGAACCACACAGGGGGGCAACTGGATTGATACTGGGAGCAGCCACTGCTGGCACAGGGAACCCCAAACCCTTTTCCTGGCGACCCCACCTCTCCCAGGCCCACCATTTTCTTTGGCCCTGGGAGCCCTGGACTCCTATTCCTGCCCTTCCCACCACCCAGCCCCTCCTTCCCATATCACTGAGGACACTCGGGACTCCTTATTCCCAGCCATCCCGTGTTTTCACACCTTTTGATGGGAATGGGGACACCAGGGAACCTTGGAGCTCCCTTTCCTGACTCAATGGAGCCTTTTAACCCCACCTATCCCACATCTACCCACCCCTACCATCCCCTTTTCTTAATCCTGGAACCCCCAAACCCCCTTCCCTGCTCTTCCAGCTCTCCCCGTTCCCCCTTTCCTTCACCCATGACCCCCCAGACCCCAAATCTCAGTGTCCCCCCAGTTCTCCTCTCCCTGCGGTCCCTGCCCGTGGCGCTGTCGGAGCCCGGCCCGGGGTTCCCCCAGTTCCTGTCCATGGGGTCCCTGGATGGGATCCCCTTTCAGCGCCGTCACAGCCAGCGGGGCTGGGCGGAGCCGCAGCCGCCGGGGATGGCGGCCGGAGCCGAGCCGGGATATTGGGATGGCCGGAGCGAGAATTCCTCTCCTTCCAGCTGGGATCTGGGGCATTCCTGGTGGCCGACGGCGCTGCCCAGGTCACCAAGGGGTGCTGGGAACAGGATGAGATCGAGGCTGATGAATGAACAAATCCCCTGGGGCGCACCTGCCTGGAATGTCTTTGGAATTATGTCAGATATGGGTGGGAGGCACTGGAGAGTAAAGGTGGGGAGGGTAGAATTCCCATGGGAATGTGGGATTTGGAAATACGGGATTTGGGAGAGTAAAATTTGGGAACATGGGAATTCCCATGGGAATGGGACAGCAGGAGGGTCCATCTATGGAGGTCCCATGGGAATTCCCATGTTCCCAAATTTTTCCCTCCCAAATACCACATTTCCAAATCCCCAATTCCCATGGGAATTCTGTAGCTGGATCTCCCTGCCATCCCATTCCCCGGGGATTCCATGGGCAGATCTCACCCCCATCGAACTGCAATGGAAGCTCCAATCCAGTTCCCCCCCAAACCCATCCTGGGGGTCGCCCTGTGCTTTGCCCTCCCCACCCCCCACAAGAATCCTGAGGGCTCCCCATGACCCACCCAGCCCCCCTAAATTCCTTCTGGGTACCCCCTCACACCCACAGGGATTGTTGGGAGTCCCCCCGTGTCACCTCCCCCAGGACTTTGTGGGTTCCCCTGACCTGTCCGTGCCCCTCCCCCAATTCTGCCCCCCTGTGATGGTGGTGGTGGGGCCGAGTGCTGGTGCCCCCCTGCCTGCAGCAGATGCAGCAGTGAGGGGTGTTCAGGGGGTCCCTGAGCATTTGGGATCCCCAGGGATTTGGGGTGACCCTCTGGGCCCCCAGGATCTCCCTGAACACGCTGACACTGCCGGTGCACAGTGAGAAGGGTCAGACCTGGAACGGGGTCCCCAGTTCTTTCACCAGCGTGGCCCAGGTACCCCCAAAACCTCCTGGGAACCCCCAAACCCCCCCGGGACAGTCCAACCTCCCCAGGATCCCAAAAACATCCTGGGACCCTCAAAAAACTCAAGAATGCAAAAAGCCATACAGACTCCCCCCCCCCCCCAAACCTCTCAGGACATCAAAATTCCCACAGGACCTCTCAACACCCCAGTCAGACCCCCTTGAGAAGGTTCATACCTGGCACGGGGTCCTCATGTCTGTCACCAGCACGTACCCAAAAACAACCCTGGGATCCCCCTGGGATCACCTAATCCCTACCTGTAAAACCCTTGGAAACCTCCAAAAATGCACCACAACCCCAAAAACCCCCGGGATCTGCAAAACTCTTTCCAGGAACCCCTCATGCATGTTTACACCCAACAGGGGGTTCACATTACCATCATCAGCATCACCAGGTACTCCTGAACCCTCCTGGGACCTACAAACCCCTCTTAGCACCCCCAAACCCTTCTGGGACCCCCAAACCCTCCCAGGACCCCCAAACACCCCCAGGGCTCCATACTGGAATCAACGGGAGTGATTTTGGAATTTTAAGGGCAGTTATAGAAGGACCCAACAAGAGCGGGGGCTCTTAAAGCAGCTGTCTTGGTTTTGAAAGGAAGTTGTCTGCCAGGGAGAGCTGGAGCTTCCCTTGGAATGGAGAATGTCATTCCCCTCCCCTCCAAATTATTATAATTTTGCCATTAGGGGCTTTCAGGCAAAGATATGGGAATAGGAATAACAATTCTTTAATAGGAAAAAACAACAACAACAACACCAAAATACAAATGGTGTACAAGGACAAGCAAGTAAGCAAAACAGAAGTCCTGGTAAAAAACACCCTGACAGAGTCACCTGACACCCTGTTGGTCAGGGTGTTGGAAGCAGTCCAAATAAATCCTAGGTGAGGTTCTGTGGGGTACAAATAATGGAGTAGGAAAAGTCCAGTGGTGGAGAGATGGGTCTGGTCTTCCTCTGGTGGAAAAAAACAGATGCCTGCTGTTCCTGAGTCTCAGTTTTTATCCAGGTAGGAATGGTTGGCACCCACACACGGGGTGGAGCATCTCACAATGGGATGATGTAATGTGTGATGTCCTTGATGAGCCTTAATGGCCCATTAGCAGAAGATATCTCCCTGGAGGATGGACAGGAGGTGAAGGAGATAAGAAACACTGACACACCTGGTTTTAACAGCTGGCCAAGTATCAGAAGGCATCTGCCCCCCTCCCCCCTGGAGTTATAAGAGATAAGGAAATATCTGCTTTTACAACACATGAAATTGAATACAAATCTCTTACTGTGTCAGGATTTTTTCCAGGACTTCTGTTTTGGTTGCTTGCTTGTCTTTGTACTACTGCATTTGTATTTTGGGTGGGGTTTTTTGGTTTTGTGGTGTTGTTGTTTTTTTTTATTCCTGTTTAAGAACTGTTATTCCTATTCCCATATCTTTGCCTGAAAGCCCCTAATTGCAAAATTATAATAATTTGGATCGGAGGGGAGTGACATTCTCCTTTCCAAGGGAAGCTCCAGCTCCCCCTGGCAGACAACTTTCTTTCAAAACCAAGACAGCTGCTTTAATGTTACCAGTGGGATAAAATTATGTTGGTTGTATAAAACAGGTCGTGTAGTAGTAGTTATGCTAAGGCTTAGTTTTGGCTGTTCCTCATGTAGGCCCTGGAAAATGTTTGAGAATGTGCAGAGAATGTACTGAGAAAGGAAGAAAACAATGTTCATAGAGATCAGTCAAGCATGCGGAACATATAAAGTTTGCAGGTAGTTTCCTAGAGATAAAGTTGAAATAGAATATGTTTGGTGGTGGGAGTTAAGCAACAAAATTAATCTATAGTTTTAAGTTAGACAACCTTTTAAGATTTATAGTTTAGGGGGATTGTTATTTGAGTAACAAATGTAACGGTTGTATAACTGCTTTGAAGTAAAGAATGTTAGTTTTGCACGTAGCCTTATGAGGTAATCTTTGTAAAAGGGTATAAAAGCTGAAGATCTGATGGAGGGTCTCGGGACTCTGATTTGGGACATTAGTCCCCGGTCCCCGGGGCCTCAAATAAAGCACCGCATAAACTAACTTTGTTGGTTTGTGTTTTACCTCGGTATCAGGCAACAGTTTTCTGGCGACCGCGGCAGGACTCCGGAGGTGGCTGGGGCGGTTCGCGGACCGATCCACTCCACGCCGGCACCAGGTGATTCCTGGGGAGACATCGACCCGTGCCCGACCCCTGCGCCTGACGGACGACTGTGACAGGTAAGCCCGAAGGTGCTTTATTCTTTGGTATTGGGGTGCCTGCCTGATAAGACGAGGAAGTGGTCCTCGCAAGGTTGGGCAAAAGACATCTATGTTGTGGTAAGCCTAGGCGCTGGCCATAAGACGTGGTGAAAACTATGCTGGTCCAGCACTTGTCTCGTAAAGACAAGAATTGGGGTATTGTGGTTACAAGGTGAAAAATATTGTGTTGTATTGTGTTAAGTGTGTGTGAGTGTGGTGTGTGTTATGATGCCGTTTAAAACTTTTAAAGCGCTTGCTTCCTCCGGTATAGAGATCCCTGATGATTCACCTTTGGGGTGTTTGTTAAAGAAATGGAAACAGGGAAATTTTGGTCAAGAACTACATAAGAAAAAGTTAATTGATTATTGTAATAGTGTGTGGCCTCAATATGATATTGATGGGATGCAATGGCCTAGGAATGGTACTTTGAATCCTGACATTATTACCCCCCTAATGCATTTCTTACAGAATAATGAGAAATGGGATGAGATACCGTATTTGGACTTGTTTTATTACTTAAAAGGGAAACCAGAGTGGCAAAAGGAATGTGGAATAATGATAATGGAAACAGTGGGGAATGGGTGTCCAGGATGTAAGAATCGGGAGGGATGTAAAAGGTGTTCAGTAAGATTTAGGGAGCCAGAAGAAAATATGTCTTTACTAGTATCTCCGAGTGCCCTGCCGTCGGACTCCTCTTCGGAGGAAGATGAGGACGAGTCTGGGGAAGAGTCAGGAGAGAATTTGGATAATGGAAAGGGGAGCATAGAAGGTGGAAATAGACAAAGAACCCCTATATCTGAGAGAACTCGAAGGGGGCGGGTGAAGGGGAAAAGGGGGGTACGACCACATTTAATGGCACCATTGCGGGAGGCTATGGGACCTGGGGGAAAAACAGTAATAATAAAAGTCCCATTTTCACCAAATGATCTAATGATTTGGAAACAGTCGGCCGGGTCATATCAGGAGGATCCGGACCGAGTGGCGCGGGTAGTAAAAATGGTAATAAAGACTCAGAACCCTGATTGGAATGACTTACAGGTATTATTAGATACAATTATGGACTCTACAGAAAAGGAAATGGTATTTAGGGTAATGACTGAAAAGGCTCGGGAAATGTTACGGTTGCATGTGGTGGAGGGAACATTAAATGAACTGGTGCCTAAGGAAGATCTGGAGTGGAATCCCAACTCGGATGAGGGGGGTTATCGATTAAAATGGTATCAAGAATTATTAATTGAAGGGGTAAGGGCTGGGATACCTAAAACATTAAACTGGTCCAAGTTATATTCAGTAAGGCAGGAAAAGAATGAGTCTCCGTCGGCCTTTTTGGAAAGATTAAAGGAGACAGCACGGCGGTATACAAATTTGGAAGTTGAAGGGGAATCAGGGAAATTGCAGTTGGCATTGATATTTATGGGACAATCACAGGAAGATATTAGGAAGAAATTACAAAAATTAGAGGGAGAGGATACTCGGAATTTAGAGAAGCTGTTGGAGGTGGCATGGAAGGTATATAATAATAGGGAGAAGGAAACTGCTAAGAGGCAGCAAGCGAGCATGTTGGCTGTATTGCAACAAACCACTGGGGGTGGTATCCGAGGCAGGGGAAGGGGCCGTGGACGAGGAAGAGGAGGATTTGGGTTGGGACAAAGCATGGGAAGAGGGGGATTAGGAAATCAAGGGGTAATAGGACAAAACGTAATGAGGGGACAAGGGAGGTTGGGAATTGACCAATGTGCCCTATGTAGAAATAGGGGACATTGGAAAAATGAATGCCCACTTAACGGAGGCATGGGAAACAATAACCTGGAGGTTGGGGGAGGACAGGTAAGGGCAATGAACCCTTTTGCGGGAGGACCACAAGATGTCGCTCAAGCTTTTGTGTTGGGAAATTATCAAAATCAGAGCTGACTAGACCGGGATTTGAAGGTGGTATTAGAGGTAGAAGGGGAACCAGTAGAGTTTAGGGTAGATACAGGAGCCACGTATTCGGCAATAAATACTCAGATCGGACCACTGAGCGAAACAAAAATCCAAGTGGTAGGGGTGAGAGGAAAAGTGGAAGAAAGAGCATTTTTGAGACCCTTAGATATAAAGTTTGGAGGGAAGGAATTTGATCATCAATTTTTATATATGCCTAACAGCCCGGAGTCGTTGTTAGGAAGGGATTTGTTGTCACTGTTGCAGGCAAAGATAATTTTTGAAAAAGGGAGAGTAAAATTAGAAATACCAGAAGAACATATAGCTAAAATTTTTGTAATTAAGGAAGTAAAGGGAGCCACCTTACCTCCTGAAATAGAACAGGCAGTAGTACCTTGGGTCTGGGAGACAGGAACTCCAGGAAAGGCAAAGGCAGCACAACCAGTAGTAGTGGAATTGAAAGAGGGAGCACGCCCAGTAAGAATAAAACAGTACCCAATAAAGTTGGAAGCCAGAAAAGGGGTTGCCCCAATGATTACTCAGTTTTTGGTGCTAAGAATTTTAGAGGAATGTGAGTCAGAATTTAATACTCCTATTTTTCCTGTAAAGAAACCGAATGGGAAGTACAGATTGGTCCAAGATTTAAGGGCAATAAATAACATTACTAAGGACATACACCCTGTGGTGGCAAATCCATATACATTGTTAACATCTGTATCTGAAAAATACCATTGGTTTACAGTAATTGATCTCAAAGATGCTTTCTTCTGTATCCCTCTGGCATCTGAAAGTAGGAAATATTTTGCCTATGAGTGGGAAAATCCAGAAACCGGACGGAAAAGACAACTCACTTGGAGCCGCCTTCCTCAAGGATTTAAGAATTCACCTACTATATTTGGAAATCAATTGGCCCGTGAGCTGGAAGAGTGGAAGATGAATCAGGTAAAAGAATCGCCTTTTTCATATGTTGTTCTACAATATGTTGATGATATCTTTTTGGCTGCAACTGAGCAAGAAATATGTCTTAAATTAACAATTGAACTGTTGAATATGCTGGGACAAGCTGGTTATCGGGTTTCCAAGGAAAAGGCCCAATTGATGAGGACTAAAGTTATATATTTAGGCTGCGAAATCTCACAAGGCGTAAGAAGGCTGGGAACAAATCGAATACAGGCTATTTGTGCTATACCCACTCCCCGAAACCACCAGGAACTGAGGTCTTTTCTGGGAATGGTCGGGTGGTGCCGCTTGTGGATTCCTGACTTTGGACTTAAAGCAAAACCCCTCTATGAGGCGGTTAAGGAACCAGAGCTGAAATGGGGAAAGGCACAGAATAATGCATTCCAGAATCTCAAGCAGGCATTGAAGGAAGCCCCAGCCCTAGGATTACCTGATCTTACAAAAGATTTTCAGCTGTACGTGAACGAAAGGCAGAAATTGGCCCTGGGAGTGTTGACTCAGAGATTGGGATCCTGGAAACACCCTGTGGGATACTTCTCCAAACAGCTGGATGCAGTAAGTACTGGATGGCCGGCTTGTTTACGGGCGGTTGCTGCAACTGTTCTCTTGATACAGGAGGCCAGAAAGCTGACCCTGGGAAAAAGAATGGAGGTATACGTACCCCACATGGTGATAGCTGTCTTGGAACAAAAAGGGGGACATTGGTTACCCTCTAGCAGAATGTTACAGTATCAGGCCCAGTTAAGAGAACAGGATGATATTGAATTGAAAATGACTAACCATCTTAATCCAGCAGAATTCCTCAGATCAGAACAAGAGGAAGGGGAGTTAGTGCACGACTGCGTGGAAACCATCGAGCAGGTGTACGCTAGTAGAAAGGACCTGAAGGATGAGCCATTGGAAGACCCTGAGTGGGAGCTGTATACCGACAGGTCCAGTTTTGTGGAAAATGGAACCAGGTATGCTGGATACGCAGTAGTAACTGTACAACAGGTGGTGGAGGCGAAAGCACTACCCCCCGGAACCTCGGCTCAAAAGGCTGAAATCAGGGCGTTGACGAGAGCCCTGGAGCTGAGCCAGGATAAAAGAGTAAACATCTGGACGGACTCAAAATATGCATTTGGGGTAATTCATGTGCACGGGGCCATATGGAAGGAGAGGGGACTTTTGAATTCGCAGGGGTCTCTAATTAAGCACCGGGAGGAAGTGTTGCTCCTGCTGGAAGCAGTTCATAAACCACGGGCGGTTGCTGTGATGCATGTGAGAGGTCATCGAAATGAAGAAGGAAAAACATTTCAGGGAAATCGGCTGGCAGATCAAATAGCAAAACAAGTTGCTAGAGAGGTATGGACTCAATTAGCTCTAGTGCCAACCCGAGCTAACCCTGCTATGTCCCTCATGGAACAGAAACCAAGTTATTCACCTGATGATGAGAAACTGGAGGAATTTGTGCAAGCCCGAAAGAATGTAAAAGGATGGTATGTGACTGCAACCGGACAAGTGGTGCTACCAGTAAAAATCATGAAGACAATTTTAGAAATAGAACAACAAATGCCATTGGGGGGTGGAAGCACTGGTTAAGTTTCTTAAAAATGAGATAATTTCAAATCAGATGTTAACAATAGCAAAAAGAATAAATGCAGGTTGTCCATTGTGTATAAAAAACAATCCAGTAGTGAGAAAACAGATAGTGATGGGGAGATTACAAGTGGGTCCACAGCCAGGAGATTATTAGCAAGTTGATTTTTCTGAGTTACCTAAAGCGCAAAGTTACAAATACCTTCTAGTATATGTTTGTACTTTCTCAGGTTGGCCCGAAGCTTTTCCCTGCAGAACCAATCAGGCAAAAGAAGTGGTTAAAACCTTGCTGAGGGAGATTATTCCTAGGTTTGGAGTACCGTTAGACATGTCATCCGACAGGGGTCCACACTTCATTGCAGGGATAGTGCAGGACATAGCTCGGATGCTGGGTATTACATGGAACCTACATACACCCTGGAGACCCCAATCAAGTGGACAAGTAGAGAGGATGAATCAGACTTTGAAAAATCAGATTAAAAAGATTTGTCAGGAAGCAAAAATTCAGTGGCCTCAAGCACTGTCCCTGGCGTTGCTCAGAATCAGGATTAAACCTAGGGAAAAAGTAAGTGTAAGTCCGTACGAGATTTTGTACGGCAAACCTTACCATGCAACAGTATATAAAGGGGATCCGCACCTAGTAGGAGATCAAGTGTTACTAAATTATGTATTATCTCTAAACAAGACTCTTACAGCCATTAGAGGAGCTCTGTAGTGGAACCGACCCTTGCCGTTGGAGAATCCGGCACATGACATCTTGCCAGGAGACCAGGTGTACATAAAGAATTGGAACACAGAACCTTTAAAAGAAACATGGGATGACCCTCACCAGGTGATCATGACTACCTATACCGCCGTCAAAGTAGAAGGAATCGACAACTGGATCCATTACACCCGAGTCAAGAAGGTTCCTTCACGGTGGGAGGTGCAGCCTTTGTCTCCAACCCGAATGGTGTTCCAAGCAAAGCCTTAAGGATGGTCCTTCTGCTGAGTATTATACCAATGAGTAGTGCATTTGTAGCGATTACTGTTCCTGAACCCTTGGTGGTTACTGTGGAAAATGCAAGTCTAAAGTTAACATGTTTGTTTTCTGATAACCAGGGAGCTGGATCCGAAGAGGTAAATGTCAAGTGGAAACAAGGACCTGAAGTGGTAGAAGAAGGAGTAACAATGTATTGGGATATGTACCGACAGGAAGGAAATACAACCCTGCAGATATCCAAAATCCAAGGACATCAGAGTGATCGATATAAGTGTGCAGTATAGATTAGAGATAGTTTTGATTATGGGGATTTTGAAGTGCGAGTATTGACTCTGAAAGGAATGGTTGCAAAAGAATTTCCAGTGAATGTCATGCCAATCAATGCTCAAGTAGACATGTGAGACAGACCCCCACTTAGAATCAATTGTACCTTTAATTTAGAAAAGATCTGTAGTCAATGAGTGCAAGTTAAGTGGTGGAAAAAGAATAGTGAGCAGCTTATAGGATGGACAGACATCAGGGGTCAGCTGGTGAGTTGATAGATTGGTAGGGAGAAGCTGTTTAAATATTACTGACCCTCGGATTAGGGAATCAGAAGGAGAATATGTCTGTGTAGTCTCTTGTGGGATAGATGGTAATTATGGACTGAGAAGGGTTGTTGTGAGACCACATCAAAATGAAGGATTGAAGCCCCAACATGAAACATATTCAGCAGTAGAGGGAAGAAATGTGATAATTAGTTGTAGAATCAATTCAGGTGTAAAATTTACTGATTTTGGATGGTGGTTTGGTAGAAATTTAAATTCAGAGGAGAAATACCAAATTCAGAGAAAGATAGAAGGATCGATTGTATTAATTATCAAGGATGCCCAAAGACGGAAGGATGAAGGTAGCTATTGGTGTTAGATTGCAAAAGATGATTGGTGGAGACATGGAGTAATGACAGTTTATATGAAAGAGATACGAGCAACTAGGCAAGTTCCGGAAATAGGGAGTTTTATGCAAGGAACTGATCAAGAAAATTTGGTAGTAGGATTAATTCGTGATTTTGAGAAGGTCCAAAATGTGACAGCAATAACAGCATGTTTACCCATGCCACATGCAGCTGGAGATCCTATACCATGGGGAATTATACCTGTGGCTGAAATGCCAAGCGCATTTGCCAATGTGACCTGGAATTGTAAATTTGTGACCCGATAAATACAGGAATGGGTAGAAGGCTGTACGCTCATACAGGAGATATCTAAGCAGCAGTGTGAACAAATGCCTAGGTTTCTTGAGTAGATAGATAAACCTCTTAATCCTAGGTACAAGTACCAATGTGTGTTGAGACAACCTGTAAAGTACCCTTGCAATAAGATACCGATTAGATATACATGGAATAAAAGGGAGGAAGTATGCCAAAATGTTACACACCTTACAACCATGGAAGAGTGGGAAGTGATATGGGGACCGAGCCTGTTGGAAACTTATAGTTATATAGATCATATTCATTGGTGTATCCAGTGGATAGGGAAAAAGAACCAAACTTACCAGACCATCAGGACCACACAAGAAGCCTGGAGACAGTATAAGGAGTCAAAAGACATATGGAACTGTACTCAAATATATACTTGTGATACACCAGCAAAGCAAATAGGGCTAATGCCGGTAAAATTATTATTGCAATGGGGATGTGAATGTAGGGGATATAATCACACACTAGGGGAATCAATTAAAAAGGCTATAGATTGTAAGACAACAACCGTAAGAAGCCCAGGAAACCTTGTGTGAGTAATGGGACATGGGCAATGGACCACGCATATGCCCATTGATGGTCCCGTAACTCAGATTACTCTAGGGGTGCCAACTTTATGTCCTTATTAGAAGCAAACAAGACTGACCGATGATGAAATGCAAAAACGTTTACAGAGAGAAGTAGGGGATGACACTGAATCAAAAGATGAGTGGCATGAGCCGTCAGAGGGGGTAAAGTTCAGATAGATACTTGAGTCATTGTTCCCACCCATTTCAACATATCGAAATAAGGAGATGCTTTATCGATTATTGGGACAAACAGAAAGGTTGGCTGTAGTTACCAAAAAGGGGTTTAAGGATCTAAATTTGCAGTTACAAGCTACTATGAGGATGACTGTTCAGAATCAAATAGCATTAGACATGATTTTGTTAAAAGAACATGGGGTTTGTGGATATTTGCAGGGAAAACAAGATCATTGTTGTGTACATATCCCAAATGTTACTGAAGAGGTAGAGAAAGATATTAGCCAATTGGATCAAATTGAATCAAAAATACATGAGACTCAAAAGGATGCTGAACACAATTGGATTGGAACAATATTTAGTTCATTAGGGATCCAGGTCTCTGGTTGGATATCGTCAGTAATACAGTATGTAATTATGATCATAGTTATGATAATTGTTGTATTTGGAGCATATAGATGTCTTTTAGGAGACATAGTGAAGGAAGGAGCACACACGAAGAAGGTGATAAGGGCGATGACTCGCAAGGAAGTGATTTCGCCTCGAATCTCCGAGAAACCACCTACATCACCGTCATACCTGGAGACATCGACATAAAGGATTGAGCATCCTTGCGAAGAATCGAAGAATGCTCAAAAGGGGGGACTTGTTACCAGTGGGATAAAATTATGTTGGTTGTATAAAACAGGTTGTGTAGTAGTAGTTATGCTAAGGCTTAGTTTTGGCTGTTCCTCATGTAGGCCCTGGGAAAATGTTTGAGAATGTGCAGAGAATGTACTGAGAAAGGAAGAAAACAATGTTCATAGAGATCAGTCAAGCATGTGGAACATGCAGAGTTTACAGGTAGTTTCCTAGAGATAAGGTTGAAGTAGAATATGTTTGGTGGTGGGAGTTAAGCAACAAAATTAATCTATAGTTTTAAGTTAGACAACCTGTTAAGATTTATAGTTTAGGGGTATTGTTATTTGAATAACAAATGTAACGGTTGTATAACTGCTTTGAAGTAAAGAATGTTAGTTTTGCACGTAGCCTTATGAGGTAATCTTTGTAAAAGGGTATAAAAGCTGAAGATCTGATGGAGGGTCTTTGGGATTCTGATTTGGGACATTAGTCCCCAGTCCCCGGGGCCTCAAATAAAGCACCGCATAAACTAACTTTGTTGGTGTTTACCTTGGTATTGGGCAACAGTGCCACGGGCAGGGACCACAGGGAGAGGAGAACTGGAGGGACACGGAGATTTGGGGTCTGGGGGGTCATGGGTGAAGGAAAGGGGGAACAGGGAGAGCTGGAAGAGCAGGGAAGGGGGTTTGCGGGTTCCAGGATTAAGAAAAGGGGATGGTAGGGGTGGGTAGATGTGGGATAGGTGGGGTTAAAAGGCTCCATTTAGTCAGGAAAGGGAGCTCCAAGGTTCCCCGGTGTCCCCATTCCCATCAAAAGGTGTGAAAACCCAGGATGGCTGGGAATAGGAGTCCCGAGTGTCCTCAGTGACTGGGGAAGGAGGGGCTGGGTGCTGGGAAAGGCAGGAATAAGAGTCCAGGGCCAAAGAAAATGGTGGGCCTGGGAGAGGTGGGGTCGCCAGGAAAAGGGTTTGGGGGTCCCTGTGCCAGCAGTGGCTGCTCCCAGTATCAGCCCAGTTGCCCCCCGGTGTGGTTCCAGTTTCCTCGGCACTCCCATTATGAGCCCAGTCACTGCCAGTCATTCCCCATTATGATGCAGTTTGCCGCTAGAATGGTCGAGGTTGCTCCCACTTTCATCCACTTGCTCCCAGTTTCCCCATGTCTAGTCCCAGTCATTCCCAGTATGATGCCAGTCTCTCCCAGCACGGTCCCAGTCATGCCCAGTTGCCCACAGTGTAGACCAGTCACTCCAACCTGCTCACAGCAGTTCCCAGCATGGTCCCACTTCTCCCCAGTGTGCCAGTTTGAACACAAAACCAACAGGAGATGCCAAGTAAGAACTGTTCCATGACCCATTTCTCACAACTCTGGGGGAATATCTTCTGTTAATGGGCCAGCTGTTCAAACCAGGTGGGGCAGTGTTCTTTATCTCTTCCACCACCCACACTCCCTCCAGGGAGATATCTTATCTTAATGGGCCATTGAGTCTCACTGCATGACTGATCAAATTCCATCATCCCATTGTGAGATGCTCCACCCAGGGGGAGGAGCCAAGCATTCCTACCTGGATATAACCTGAGATTTCACACACCAGAAGCAGCCTGTTTCCACTGGATTCCCAGAGGAACACCAGACCCATCTACACCACCCCTGGACCTTCAGAGGAAAACTGCACCCTTCTACAGGATCATTGCTTCAACAAAACCACATCTGTGACTCCAGGAGGACTGCAGCCACGATTTGATTGCACTGCTAACAACACCCTGCCAAACCGGATGTCAGGTATTCTGACTGTGTCAGCTTATTTTTTTTACTACTGCATTTTTATTTTGCTTTTCCTACTAAAGCACTGTTATTCCTATTCCCATATCTTTGCTTGAGAGCCCATTCATTTCAAAATTATAATTCAGAGGGAGGGGGTTTATATTTTCCATTTCAAGGGAGGCTCCTTCCTTCCTTAGCAGACACCTGTCTTTCAAAACAAAGCTCGGCCCAGATATCTTGGGGGGTCCCTGGGCTTGGTTTCTTAGGAGGGATATTTGAAGACTGAAGAACTCCAAAGATCAGTGGAAAATGCCCCTTGGGGGGACATTGAGTGTCCTGGTGGTGGCTGACAGTAGAGGCAGCCTGGAGGAGCAGGGGATACTCCCTTTACCCCCTGCGCTCCACAGCTGAGAAAAAGGGGAGAAGAGACCCCAGAGACCCCAAAATCCCATTGCATCCCTAAATGGGGAGATGGATAAGGGGGGAAATTTTCCGATTGCTGGGACTCCCAGCAGCCGGGGAGGGCTGGGACTGAGTAGATGGGGGACCCTCAATACAAGCGTGACCCTCAGCAGCTGGGAAAGGGGGGAACCTCTGAAAACCAAAGGGGAGAGACCAGGGATGGGGAATTCCTTGGCGGCATGTTCATGGCAGAATATTGGTGTTTGGGAGGTTTTTATGGACCCCAGATTCCAGGTGACTTTTAGAGATGGACTTGGTCAGGCAGACCTTCAAACTCAATGTGCTCATCTGTTGTTTTTCCCCAAACCAGGATTTCCCATTCCCAAACTTTAACCAGATGGAGGGGAAGGCTGCAAGGAAAAGGAAGATGCCCTGGGACAGCCAGGCAGGTGAGGAGGAAGTCACTGCCCCTTTTCCCCATCTTTCCTGCTCCATCTCCCAGCCCAGCATGGCCCCCAGCTGCAAGACAACCCAGCTGCTGATGCCGTCCTGCCAAGGATTCACTGGGGGGATCTCCTTCCCCTTCCCTCTTTCACAGAGGAAATTCCATCTCCTCTTTGTTCTTTCTTCCCCAGACAAGGAGCTGAGGATGGAGAACAGGGAGGAAAAATCCCCTCAGAAGAACCTCATGGAAGAGGCTGTTTTGAGTGGCTCCCTGGAACAGGAATCCAATAGGGAGGAGAAGCCCCAGAGATCCCACAGGAGGAGGGGCTCCAAATCCATTCCAGGGTGCTCTGAGGAGGAAAGACCCACTCTGTGCCAGGAACGTGGCCAGAGATCGAGCCAGAGCTCAGAGTTGGTGGTCCATGAGCAGCTTCATGACAGGGAGCAGTCCTATGAGTGCTTGGAGTGTGGGAAGAGCTTTAGCAACAACTCCAACCTGATCCACCACAACAGGATCCATGCTGAGGAAAGGCCGTACAAATGTGGGGAAGGCAGGAAGGGCTTCAACCAGAGATCCCAACTGATTATCCACCAAATGATCCACACTGGAGAGAGGCCCTATGGATGTCCCCAGTGTGGGAAGGGGTTTCACACCAGCTCGGATCTCCTCAAGCACCAGCGCATTCACACTGAGGAGAGGCCCTTCCGCTGCCCTGACTGCGGGAAGGGCTTCAGGCAGAACTCCCACCTCATCACCCACCAGCGCATCCACACTGGGGAGAGGCCCTACGAGTGTCCCCAGTGTGGGAAGAGCTTCACCCACAGCTCTCACTTGACCCGACACAAATGGAGTCACCAGTAAGGGAAGCCCTGCGAGTGCCCCGACTCTGAGAAGGGCTTCATGTGCATCTCCAACCTCATCCCCCATCAGAAGATGCACACTGGGAAGAGCCCTACTGACCCACAGTTCCCTGTGATTCATTCTGGGAGGACACCTGTCCCTTTTCCTGCCCCTGACAGTGATGTGAGGTGGGATTTAAGGACGTGAGGGTCTGGCCATGGCCCCATCATTGTATTCAATCCCATCTCAGGTCATTGCCAGGGCTAGGAAAGGGACTCTATCCCTCCCCCAAGGTGAAGGGTGTCCTTTCCAGGAAGGATGGGACGAGCCAGTTGATGATTTTGTAGTTTTCCCTTTATATTGTTAGTTTTATCTTGTTAGTTATGAATATTGTTTCTTTTCCTGTTTGTTCCTTATCTTGTTTCTGTTCCCATTAAATTGTTCTTATCCCAGCCTGGGATCTTTGCCTTTTGTACTTTCAGTGGGAGGCTGGAGGGCAGCGAGCAGTGTCACAGTTTTAGTGGTAGCAAAATTTGGGGAATCCCATTCCCAAACCCTGGCCCATGGAAACCGAGCATCCCAGCTGGTGCCAGCCCTGGCTGCCCTGGAACAGCCTTGGGAGCGCGTCCCTGGCTGGGGCTGTGGGAACCTCTTCCCCCTGGTGCCCAAGGACAGGACTGGAGGGAAGGGCTGGAGCTGAGGCAGGACAGGTTTGGGTTGGATGTGAGGAAAAGGTTTTTCCCCCAGAGGCTACTGGGGCACTGAACAGGCTCCCAGGGAAGGGTCCCAGCTCCAGTGCTCTGGGAGCTCCAGCAGCATTTGGACAGCGCTGCCAGGCCCAGGCTGGCATTGTTGGGGTGTCCTGTGCAGGGCCAGGAGTTGGACTCGAGGATCCTGGAGACCTCCCAGGGCTTTCTGGGCATGCTAAAGAGCCCTGTGCTCAGAGGCAGTCACAGCCATTCCATGGGGACATCCCAGGGCACCTTGGGCTGCAAAGGCACCCATCTGTCACAGGCACTCACGGGGGCTCCACGGTGACACCCCAGGAGTGCCCAGGCTGCCTAAGAGTCGGGATGTCCCAGACACTCCCAGGGGTTCCTGTCATGGGCAGAGTGGGAGCTTCAGGCAAAAGCTTGATTTCTTCATTGGAGAAACTGTTGCTGAGTTATGGGGTGGAGAAATGACACCATGTAGTCACCATGGATCCTCAAACACCTCCAGGAGGCCTAGACTTTTAAAATTCCATCTAAGTAAGGAGACTGGGAATGTCTGGATCTAATACCAGCCCCAGACTTTATCAAAAGTTTATGTGTAAAGGATTGGAGAGGGGGAATTTAACTGAAATGCAATTTGTCCCACAGGGTTAAAGACTGAATACCAGATATATTTATATAAATTCAGCTATGATTGATTTTTATCAGGATTAGGCAGAAAAAATTATTTACACCACAGAGTAAATTTAAAAAAAAGAGCTAGTTACTCCAGAGAATAGGAGCGATACAATTATTAGACTATAGTGCTCTAGGAAGCAATTTTGTTGTAATTAGGGCCTTGATGGAGTTTTTTGAGCCCGTTTCATGAAGAGCCTCATGCTCCAGCAGGAACTGCCTTTCTTGTGCCAGCACCAGGGCAGATCCGGCTGCAGGAAAAGCCCCAGGCCAGCCCCAAGACAGTGAAGGCCTCGGGCACAAGTGCAGAGTGCTGGGAGCTGTGGCAGGGAGAGCCTGAGGCACCAAAGGCACCTTGGCAGCAGCAGCTGCTCCCAGGCCATGGCCATAAGCCTCCCCTGGCAGCCCGGCCTGGTGGCCAGCACTGCAGAGCTGCTGCTGCTGCTTCAGGGCTCCTTTCTGCCTGGGCTCTGCCCCAGCCCCCAGAGTGTGACCTCAGCCCTGAGCCTGGCACAGCCGCTGCGCCTGAGCCCTGCAAAGCCTCAAGGTCACCTCGGCCAGCCTGGCTCTGTCAGCCCCTGGGGAAGGCAGGGCTAGCAAAGGCCAGAGAAGGGGCTGCCTTTGGCTGCTGCATGTGGGCTCCAGCAGAGACAAGGAGGAGTCAAGGCAGTGCATGGAGTCCAGGGAGCAGCCCCTTCTCCCCATGCACTCCTGGAATGGTTTGCATGGGAAGAGCTCAGCAGTGCTACACTCATCCAAACCCCTGCCATGAGCAGGCACATCTTTGAGCAGCTCAGGTTGTTCAGAGCCCTTTCCCAGGTGGACTGGAATGTTTCCAGGGATGGGACATTGACCACCTCCCTGGCAACCTGTCCTGCTGTATCACCAACCTCACCATCAGAAATTTCCGCATTATCTCTCTTTATCTGAACTTCCCTTTCTGTAGTTTAAAACAACCACCACCCTTTGTCCTATTGGGACAGGCCCCACTAAAACCTTTGTCCACCCTTGCATTTCCCATGAGCCGGGTTTCCATGGCAATTGCCATGCCAGGTGACCCAGGGGTGGTGTCCCAGTGAGGGCTGCCATGGAAACAGTGCCCAGCCCTGCCCCTTTCTGTCTGCCTGAGCTGGCCTTTGGCCCTGGCAGTGGCGTTTGCTGCTGGTTCCGCGGGGCCTGAGCAGCCAGCGCAGCACAGGGCAGGTGGCCATGGCACAAGCCCCCAGCAAGGGATCCCCTCTGCCTCTGGGCACTGACACCAGCCCTGAGCAAGGCACTGCCACAGTGGGCTCAGTGCAGTGTCCATGGCCACAGCCCCTTTCAATGGCCCAGGGCAGCTTGGCATGATGATCCAGCCTCACTCCTGGCCCAGGCCAGGCCTGCAGTGCCCTTCCCCACAGCCTGGCTGCACAGAAGCACTTCCAGGGCTCTCTGCAGTTCCCTTGCCCTCACTCTTGCCTCCCTCACACAACTCCCAACAACCCAGCTGGAGCTTTGAGCTGCAAGGAGTTCAAAGCTTGTCTGTCCTTCAGCAGTTGGTCTAATTTTGCCTTCAGCCAACGCTCGATTTGTGTTTATTGCAGAACTTCCTGTGTGTCTCAAACATTCCTGGCAGGGTTCTGCCTTGGGGAAGAGGAACCTCATGAGTGGCACCTTGGGCTTGGCACACACTTGAGAAGATTGTCTGAAATTTTTGACCACTTAAAAAAGGAAGATAACCAATCTTTCCCTGAATGCAGCCAGTTCTCTGAGCAAAGCAGGTCCCAGGTGAGTGAGGACAGAGAGGATGGGGTTGGGGGATGTGGAGCAAGGTTGTCCACACTGGGTCAGACCTTAAGGCACAGCTTCTCTGAGCAGGCCAGACCTCCTGAGGAGAGACCTTGGGTCAATATCAGTCACTAAATCCTGCAATCACCTTGTGTGTAATAGGAAAAGTTAAAAAATACACTCTTTTAAATAGAAATACATCCTAAAAAGTCTTTGAAATATTTCTCCATGTATCTAGGAAAAAAGACTTCCTATTGAACTGCACCAGAACAGAGGGAAATCAAGGCGCAGCCATGGTTTGTCAGGACTTGCTTTATCCTAATGAGCTCCGTGGTGCATTTGGTGCTGAGCCCTGGAACCGCAGGGCCTGAGAGGAGATTGCACAAACCTTTCCAGGAGTCAAAGTCAGAAGAAACACCCAAAGTGTCAAGGTATTCGTGGGTCCCACTAAGGTCTGTCCCCAACATGCTCCTCATAGACTCTTTGAAGGAGAGATATGGAGGCCAGGATTGCACAAAAACCTCTCAGAGATTCAGTGGCAAAAAGAAATACTTAAATTACCCCTGAGTACCTTGAAGCATGAATAAGCCCTACTGAGTATTGTTAATGGATAAAATTCTCAAGGGATTCATTAAAGCAGATTTTTAGAGGCCATGATTGTACAAATCTGTCAGTCAGTGTCAAAAAACCCATTTTTCCAAACTTTGAGTACCCTGAAGTATTAATGAGCCCCACTGAGTGTTGTTACTGACAAAGCCTCTCAAGGGACTCATTAAAGCAGAGAATTGGAGGCCAGGATTGCACAAACCTCTCAGAGACTCCAAGGCAAAAGCCAAACCCAAAGTCCTTGGAAAAACCTGCAGTCCCTGGCAGCATGAAGGAGCCCCCCAGGGCCATTGCTGACCAAGGCTCCTTCCCCAGGGACTCCTTCCAGCACATCCTGGAGGCCACTGGCATGGGAGGGGGATGCTGAGGGCAGCACAAGGGGCTGCCAGTGCCCAGCCTTGCTGGGGCTGTGCCAGGAGGCCCCAGGGCCTCAGGACAAGGGGACTCCTCAGTGTCCTTGGTGGCACAGAGGCTGCTGTGGCCCAGGGCATCAAGCCTTGGCTTCTCTTTGTCCCCACCTGTCACCACTGCCTGCAGTTCTCTGCTCTGCCTGGGGCCTGGGGACACTTTCTGTGTCGTGTCCCTCCGTGGGACCCATTAAAACTTCCAGAAACTTTGAATTTTTAATTTCACTTGGAGTTGTGGAGAAGTTTTTGATCACACCCTGAGGGACTGAGTCTGATGTAAACAGCATGAAAGCCCCGAGAGGGTCATTAATGACCTTGTGCTGTGTCTGTGCTGCTAGGCTGACCTCCTGGAACAGACGATGATCCTGGCAAGCAAGAAGAGCTTAAAACCACATTTCTCTGCATGAGCAGCTCTTTTTCCAGCCCAACAGGGCTGGGGCACTGCCTGCAGCCACCCCGGGCACAGCACACAGGCACAGAGAGCTTCAATCACTCAGGGCTGGAAAGGTGCTGAGAAGGGACTGGGGGAGAATCACTGCCAGCCCTTGGCACAGGAACCTCTGGCTGCAGGACAATGCAGCTGCAGCTCCTGCAGTGATCTCCTCAAGCTGCAACACCCCAATGCCTACAGACTGTGTGAGTACAACTCTCTGAGAATTTCTGGTGCAGGGGAGGGGAAATGTTCATGAAGCTCTGACACACTGAGAACTTCTGCCCACTCCCAAAATATTTTTAAGAGAAGGCTTTCTTTTAAAATGAGGACATTTTATGAAACTTTGTTTTCAGTTTCCTAATATTGGATAAGGGGGGAGAGGGAGAACAAATGATAAAGTTACCCTTAATTTTGACAAGTCCCTGGGACATCTGAACATACAGTGATCAGCAATTGTGCAGGAGGTCCTTACTCTGCTTTCAGCCACTCCTCTGCCCTTGGACAGCACTGGCATCATCGTTGCTGGGTCCACCAGGCTTAGTCTCAGCTGTCCTTTCTCCAAACTGCAAAAAGAACCTGCCCCCAGCCAGTGCCCTGCAAACAGGCAGGGTTCTGTAGGGCCAAGGAGAGTGCAGAGAGATTTGGGCTCTGGGAGTGCTGGCAGGGAGAGCTCAGGCTCTGGGAAACACCTGCAGGAGGAAAATCTTCAGGAAACAGAGAGAAGATGAGGCAATGAGAGAAAACAAAAGCCAGAAATGTTTTGTCAGGGAGAGTTCAGAGATGTCCCTAGGAGCCCCTGCAGTGCAGCCCCTCCCTCTGAACAAGCCCTCTCCCTCCTGTCCCCCAGCCAAGCCTCTGCCCTCAGGGCCGGGGCTCCAAGGCGTGCAGCCCCTCCTGTGCAGGCAGAGCTGCAGCAGAGCCGTGGGGCAGCTGTGCAGCCCCGGGCCCAGTTCCCTCTGCAGAGCACAGGGCTGGGAGCAGCTGCCCGGCACTGGGGGGCTCTGGCAGGGGGCACAGCTGGCTCAGGGTGATGCTGTCCCCAGTGCCCGGCTGTGGGCAATGCTGTCAGTGCAGCCAGGGAAGGAGCTGCATCTCCCTTAGTCCAATGCCATCCTAAGGACACTTGGGAATCTCCCTGAGATTTCAGTCCAAGCTGGGAGCTTAAATACAGGATGCAAACCTGTCCTGGAGCATCTTTGTGTTATCTGAAAGACCCACGGGGAAAGGCAGAGGGGTTGTGACACTTAAAATGTTCTTGGGGTGGTGAAATGAGCAATGTGAGTCCTTGGATAGAAATGTGGAGCTGGGCTGTGGTGGATCCATCTGCTCTGAGCAGTACCTGGTGATTTTTTTAGGGGAAACATGGGAAGCGGATCACCCCCATCTGAGAAAGGTTAAAGCCCAGGGAAAGTCTGAACATGTTAGAATGACAGACTATGTCCAGTCACTATACACTCATCACTTTGCGTCACATCACTTTTTCTCTGTTCTCCCTGGGGACAGCAGAAATCCTGAGGGTTTCTGATATCCAAGATTACCAGGAGAGATATGAGGGAGCTTATTTAGAAAACCCCAGAACTCTAAAACAGAAAAGGGTGTCTGTGGTTTACAGGGGAGGGTGTATGGAAAATGGTTTTGATTTTGGTTACAGATATCTCCTCTAAAAATTTACTGTCCTTTTCTGCCTGACAGAACCCAAGGTCCAGAGACAGCAAATGTCCAACAGCAGCTCCATCAGCCACTTCCTCCTGCTGCCATTGGCAGAAACGCGGCAGCTGCAGCTCCTGCACTTCTGCCTCTTCCTGGGCATCTCCCTGGCTGCCCTCCTGGGCAACGGCCTCATCATCAGCGCCGTAGCCTGCGGCCACCTCCTGCACAGCCCCATGTTCTTCTTCCTGCTCAACCTGGCCCTCACCGACCTGGGCTCCATCTGCACCACTGTCCCCAAAGCCATGCACAATTCCCTCTGGGACACCACCACCATCTCCTATGCAGGATGTGCTGCACAGCTCTTTTTCTTTATCTTCTTCATTGCAGCAGAACACTATCTCCTGACCATTATGTGCTACGACCGCTACGTGTCCATCTGCAAACCCCTGCACTACGGGACCCTCCTGGGCAGCAGAGCTTGTGCCCACATGGCAGCAGCTGCCTGGGCCAGTGCCTTTCTCAATGCTCTCATGCAAACAGCCAATACATTTTCCCTGCCTCTGTGCAAGGGAAATGCCCTGGGCCAGTTCTTCTGTGAAATCCCACACATCCTCATTCTCTCCTGTTCCAAATCCTACCTCAGGGAACTGGGGCTTCTTGTTGTTAGTGCCTGTTTAACACTTGGCTGTTTTGTGTTCATTGTTTTCTCCTATGTGCAGATCTTCAGGGCTGTGCTGAGGATCACCTCGGAACAGGGACGGCACAAAGCCTTTTCCACCTGCCTCCCTCACTTGGCTGTGGTCTCCCTGTTCCTTGGCACAGCCATGTGTGCCTACCTGAAGCCCCCCTCGATCTCGTCCCCATCCCTGGATCTGGCCCTGTCAGTTCTGTACTCGGTGGTGCCTCCAGCCCTGAACCCCCTCATCTACAGCCTGAGGAACCAGGAGCTCAAGGCTGCACTGTGGAGACAGATGACTGGATGGTTTCAAAAATATTAAACTGCTGGCCAATTTTTGCATTGACTTGTAATAAAAGCCATGTTTGAAACTTCATGTTTTTTATTTGGAGGTTCTATTTCTTTGGTTTTTTTTTTTTTTTTTTTTAAATCTTGTTTACAAATAAATATCACTGTTTGTGCCATTTCTTATTCTGTTCACTTTACCTCCCCTTTGGCCACAGGTTGTGCCAATGAGGGGCTGTGCTCTTGGTGGATATAATCAAACTAAAGGATCCACCAGGCAAATTTTCTGCAGATAGCCCCCTTTGGTTCCCTTCTCTGCAGCTGCAGCAGCAATGTCTGTGTGCAGAGCTGGGGGCAGATCAGTGCTGGCACAGCAGCTGTGCCCAGCAGCAGCAGCAGCCCTTGGTGTTGCCAGTGCTGCTGCCGTGGCCCTGCCCCGCTGCCCTGCTGGCCCTGGTGTTGCTGTAGGGCCTGAGTGCTCTCACGGCCGGGCACAGTGCTGGGGGTGGCAGTGCCGGGGCTGCAGCAGGGACAGGCCATGGGCACTGCTGGGGCAGTGCTGACACCTCAGGCCAGGGCGTGCCGGCTGCAGGCTCCTTGCCCAGGCTCTCTCCAGAACACTTTGCCCAGGCCAATGCTGAGCACAGAAAAGCCCCGGGAGCAGCCCCAGGCTGGCCGTGGGCAGGCTGGGGGCAAACAGCATGGCTGGGGCTCTGCAAGGTGCCTGGGGGCAACTGGGATCCTACTGGGATCACAGTGGGAGAGGCTGGGCCTATGCTGGAGGAGACTGGGATCATACTGGATCATACTGGCAGCAACTGGGACTTCACTGAGGCTGACTTGGAGTGGCTGGGAGCAACTGAGGACAACTCGGTGTGACAGGGAACATGCTGGGAGTAACTGGGATACACTGGGAGAGACTGAAACCACAGTGGGGGTAAATGGGAGGAGCTGTGCCCATGCTGGGGTCATACTGGGATCCTACTGGAACCAGAGTGGGAATAACTGGAAAGGGGCTGGCTGTGACTGGAACCATGCAGGAGGTGACTGGGAGCAACTGGGCTCAAACTGGGTGTGACAGGCAGTCACTCAGGGCATGACTGGAATAATACTGGGAGCATCTGGGAATGACTGGGTCATACTGGGGTGACTGGAACCAAACTGGGGGTGACTGGGCCCTACTGGGTTCATCCTGGGAGCCACTGGGATTACAATGGGTGTGACCAGGCCCGGACTGGGGGTTACTGGGAGCTACTGTTGGGAGGAAAATGTGGACACTATTGGGAGCAACTGGGATCAACTGGACGGGACTGGGACCATGCTGAGGGGACTGAGACCACAAGTGGGAAAACTGGGATCATACTGGAGAAACTGGGACCACACTTTGGGCAACTGCTAGAAACTGGGATCATGCTGGAGGCAATTGGGAGGTACTGGAAAACACTGGGATCATTCTGAGGTAATGAGACCCTTACTGGGATATACTGGCAGGGTCTGTAACCATACTGGGGAGACTGGAACCACACTGGGAACAGCTGGGACCATGCTGGGGAAAACTGGGAGTGTATGTGACCATGCAGGGAGTGCCTGAGACCATGCAGGTGGTGACTGGGAACACACTGGGAGTCACTGGGAATGTGCTGGGGGGAACTGGGGGAACACGCTGGCGGAAACTGGGGACAAGTGTGAGTGACTGGGGCCCTGCTGGGAGACACGGGCATCAGACTGGGAATGACTGGGACTATACTTGGGGAAACTGGGGAGAACTGGGAACACACTGGATAATAGCAGGTGCAACTGGGAACAACTGGGACGGTGCTGGGGGCAAATTGCATCAAAATGGGGGAATGACTGGGAGTGACTGGGCTCATACTGGGAGTGCTGAGGAAACTGGAACCACACGGACAGAGCAAGTGGGCTCATCCTGGGAGCAGCCACTTCCAGCACCAGGACCCCCAGTTCCCTCCACACCCTGGGCTGAGTGGGGGGCTCAGCCCAGGACCCCTCATCATCCTGGGGGAGGGGACATGGTCCCCGTGTGCAGACCCAGGAGGAGTTTAAGGGGGGTGGATGGGTCGTGGGGGGACCCCCAGCAGTCTTGGGAGGGAGAGGAGAACAGGGAGACCCCCAGGACGGGTTTGGGGGGAACCAGATTGGAGCCTCCAGATGCCGAATCTGATGAGGAGAATGATGACGATGGCAGCGATGATGGACACAGCAACCACCAGGGTGAGATTCCCATTGGATTCCGGCTCTGGGAAGCACAGGATGGTGAGGAGAGGAGCGGAACCCCCATCCTGCTGCTCCACATTCCCAAATTCCCAATTCCCACATTCCACATTCCCAGCCTCACCCCAGGAGAAGATCCTGGGCTCTGGCATTCCGGGATGCTCCACCCGGCACCGGTGCTGCTCCCGCTCCTCTGGCAGCGCCTCAATCCTGGCCCAGGTGTGGAAGGTGCTTTTGCAGCTGGGAACGATCCTGGATTTCATCCCCATTCATCCAGCTGATCCCCATGGTGCTGGGGTAGAATCCGTACGTGAGCAGGACAACATCAGGGTCCCGTGTTCCACTTTTCCAGACACATGGACATCAGGGGGCTCTGGAATGGGATAACTGTGAGATGCATCCAAGGAGTTCCATGACAATGGGACAGGGTGAGGTCTGCCCACGGAATTCCATGGGAATGGGATGGCAGTGAAATCCATCTACAGAATCCCCATGGGAATGGGACAACAGTGACATCCATCTATGGAGGTCCCATGTGAATTCCCACGTTCCCAAATTTTGCCCTCCCAAATGCAACATTTCCAAATCCCACATTCCCATGGGAATTCTACCCTCCCCACCTTTACTCTCCAGCACTTCCCACCCATATCTGACATATTTCCAGAGACATTCCAGGCAGGTGTGCCCCAGGGGATTTGTTCATTCCTCAGCCTCCATCTCATCCTGTTCCCAGCGCCCCTTGGTGACCTGGGCAGCGCCGTCGGCCACCACGAATCCGCCTAATCCCAGCTGGAAGGAGACGAATTCCTGCCCATCACAGCCGAGCCGATCGGATCCATGGACGCTCCCAGGGGACAGGAGATCACAGCCAGAAACCTCCTGCAGGTGTGGAGACCTGGGGAGGGATTGGACTCACCGAGACCCACGGAATTGTGTCCCAGCCCCACGGAGCCACATTCCAGCCCCACGGAGCCCCAGAGTCTTATGGAGACCCACAGAGCCTCATCCCAGCCCCTTGGATCTGCATGGATGCACATCCCAGTGCCCCAGATCCCGGCCCAGCCCCACGGATCCCCACTGCAGTCCCATAGGTGCCATGGCAGCCCCACAGATCCCCCAGCCCCGGCTCCCCGCCCTGAGCCCCGCCCTGGCTGTGCCGCTCCTGCAGCATCTGCAGCTCCCTGCTGGCCCCGTGCCGGTGCCGCTCCTTGTGCCGGCTCCGGCCATCCCAATATCCCGGCTCGGCTCCGGCCGCCATCCCCGGCGGCTGCGGCTCCGCCCAGCCCCGCTGGCTGTGACGGCGCTGAAAGGGGATCCCATCCAGGGACCCCATGGACAGGAACTGGGGGAACCCCGGGCCGGGCTCCGACAGCGCCACGGGCAGGGACCGCAGGGAGAGGAGAACTGGGGGGACACGAAGATTTGGGGTCTGGGGGGTCACAGGTGAAGGAAAGGGGGAACAGGGAGAGCTGGGAGAGCAGGGAAGGGGGTTTGGGGGTTCCAGGGTTGAGAAAGGGGGAGGGTGGGGATGGGTAGATGTGGGATGGGTGGGGTTAAAAGGCTCCATTTAGTCAGGAAAGGGAGCTCCAAGGTTCCCTGGTGTCCCCATTCCCATCAAGAGGTGGGAAAACCCAGGATGTCTGGGAATAGGGGTCCTAAGTGTCCTCAGTGATATGGGAAGGAAGGGCTGGGTGCTGGGAAAGGCAGGAGTAGGAGTCCAGGGCTCCCAGGGCCAAAGAAAATGGTGGGCCTGGGAGAGGTTGGGTGGCCAGGAAAAGGTTTTGGGGGTCCCTGTGCCAGCAGTGGCTGCTCCCATTATCAGCCCAGTTGCCCCCCGGTGTGGTTCCAGTTTCCTCGGTACACCTAGTATGAGCCCAGTCACTGCCAGTCCTTCCCCATTATGATGCAGTTTGCCCCTAGCATGGTCGAGGTTGCTCCCACTTTCATCCACTTGCTTCCAGTTTCCCCATGTCCAGTCCCAGTCACTCCCAGTATGATGCCAGTCTCTCCCAGCACGGTCCCAGTCATGCCCAGTTGCCCACAGTGTAGACCAGTCACTCCAACCTGCTCACTGCAGTTCCCAGCATGGTCCCACTTCTCTCCAGTGTGCCAGTTTGAAAACAAACCAACAGGAGATCCCAAGTAAGAACTGTTCCATGACCCATTTCTCATAACTCTGGGGGAATATCTTCTGTTAATGGGCCAGCTGTTCAAACCAGGTGGGGCAGTGTTCTTTATCTCTTCCACCACCCACACTCCCTCCAGGGAGATATCTTATCTTAATGGGCCATTGAGTCTCACTGCATGACTGATCAAATTCCATCATCCCATTGTGAGATGCTCCACCCAGGGGGAGGAGCCAAGCATTCCTACCTGGATATAACCTGAGATTTAACACACCAGGAGCAGCCTGTCTCCACTGGATTCCCAGAGGAACACCAGACCCATCTACACCACCCCTGGACCTTCAGAGGAAAACTACACCCTTCCACAGGATCATTGCTTCAACAAAACCACATCTGTGACTCCAGGAGGACTGCAGCCACGATTTGATTGCACTGCTACCAACACCCTGCCTAACTGGGTATCAGGTATTCTGACTCTGTCAGCTTATTTTTTTTTACTACTGCATTTTAATTTTGCTTTTCTTACTAAAGCACTGTTATTCCTATTCCCATATCTTTGCTTGAGAGCCCATTCATTTCAAAATTATAATTCAGAGGGAGGGGGTTTATATTTTCCATTTCAAGGGAGGCTCCTGCCTTCCTTAGCAGACACCTGTCTTTCCAAACCAAGCTTGGCCCTGATATCTTGGGGGGTCCCTGCGCTTGGTTTCTTAGGAGGGATATTTGAAGAATGATGAATATCAAAGATCTGTGGAAAATGCCCCTTGGGGGGACATTGAGGGTCCTGGGAGTGGCTGATGGTAGAGGCAGCCTGGAGGAGCAGGAGGGACTCCTTGGACCCCCTGCACTTCAGAGCCGAGAGTGAGGGGAGAAGGGACCCCAGAGACCCCAAAATCCCCTTGCATCCCTAAATGGGGAGATAGATAAGGGGGGAACTTTTCCGATTCCTGGGACTCCCAGTAGCCTGGGGAGGGCTGGGACTGAGTAGATGGGGGACTCTCAATACAAGCGTGACCCCCAGCAGCTGGGAAAGGGGGGAACCCCTGAAAACCAAAGGGGAGAGACCAGGGATGAGGAATTCCTTGGAGGCATTTACAGGGCAGAATATTGGTGTTTGGGAGGTTTTTATGGACCCCAGATCCCAGGTGACTTTTAGAGATGGACTTGGTCAGCCAGACCTTCAAACTCAATGTGCTCATCTGTTGTTTTTCCCCAAACCAGGATTTCCCATTCCCAAACCTTGGCCAGATGGAGTTGGAAGCTGTGAGGAAGAGGAAGATGCCCTGGGACAGCCAGGCAGGTGAGGAGGAAGTCACTGCCCCTTTTCCCCATCTCTCCTGCCCCATCTTCCAGCCCAGCATGGCCCCCAGGTGCAGGACAACCCAGCTGCCAACGCTGTTTCTACAGGGATTCCCTGGGGGGATCTCCTGTGCCTTTGCTCTGGCATGGAGGAAATTCCATCCTCTCCTTGTCCTTTCCCCCTCCAGTGAAGGAGCTGAGTATGGAGACCAGGGAGGAAAAATCCCCAGAGCAGAACCTCATGGAAGAGGACATTTTGAGTGGCTCCCTGGCACAGGAATCCAACAGGGAGGAAAAGCCCCAGACATCCCACAGGAGGAGGGGCTCCAAACCCATCCCAGGGCACTCTGAGGAAGAAAGACCCATCCTGTGCCAGGAACATGGCCAGAGATCGAGCCAGAGCTCAGACCTGGTGGCCCATGAGCAGCTTCATGACAGGGAGCAGTCCTATGAGTGCTTGGAGTGTGGGAAGAGCTTTAGCAACAACTCCAACCTGATCCGCCACCAGAGGATCCACACCGGGGAACGGCCCTACATGTGTGGGGAATGAGGGAAGGGCTGCAGAGACAGCTCCGGCCTGAATGTCCACCTCAGGACCCACACTGGAGAGAGGCCCTATGAGTGTTGGGAATGTGGGATGAGCTTCAACGAAAGATCCAAACTGATCCGCCACCAGAACATCCACGCTGAGGAAAGGCCGTACAAATGTGGGGAATGCAGGAAGGGCTTCAACCAGAGATCCCAGCTGATCATCCATGAAATGATCCGCACTGGGGAGAGGCCCTATGAGTGTCCCCAGTGTGGGAAGAGCTTTAAGACCAGCTCAGATCTCCTCAAGCACCAGCGCATTCACACTGAGGAGAGGCCCTTCCGCTGCCCTGACTGCGGGAAGGGCTTCAACCGCAACTCCCACCTCATCACCCACCGGCGCACCCACACTGGGGAGAGGCCCTACGAGTGTCCCCAGTGTGGGAAGAGCTTCACCCAGAGCTCTACCTTGACCCGACACCAACGGAGCCACCAGTAAGGGAAGCCCTGCGAGTGCCCCGACTCTGGGAAGAGCTTCATGTGCATCTCCAACCTCATCCCCCATCAGAAGATGCACACCTAGAAGAGCACTACTGACCCACAGTTCCCTGTGATTCATTCTGGGAGGACACCTGTCCCTTTCCCTGCCCCTGGCAATGATGTGAGATGGGATTGAAGGACATGAGCGTCTGGCCATGGTCCCTCCACTGTATTTGATCCCATCTCAAGTCATTACCAGGGCTAGGAAAGGGACTCTATCTCTCCCCCAAGGTGAAGGGTGTCCTTTCCAGGCAGGATGGGACGAGCCAGTTGATGTTTTTGTAGTTTTCCTTTTATATTGTTAGTTTTATCCCGTTTGTTATCAATATTGTTTCTGTTCCTTTTTGTTCCTTATCTTGTTTCTGTTCCCATTAAATTGTTCGTATCCCAGCCTGGGATCTTTGCCTTTTGTACTTTCAGTGGGAGGCTGGAGGGTAGCGAGCAGTGTCACTGTTTGAGCGGGAGCACAAAATTGGGGAATCCCATTCCCAAACCCTGGCCCATGGAAACCGAGCATCCCAGCTGGTGCCAGCACTGGCTGCCCTGGAACAGCCTTGGGAGCGCGTCCCTGGCTGGGGCTGTGGGAACCTCTTCCCTCTGGTGCCCAGGGACAGGACTGGAGGGAAGGGCTGGAGCTGAGTCTGGGCAGGTTTGGGTGGGATCTGAGGAAAAGGTTTTTCCCCCACAGGCTGGTGGGGCACTGACCAGGCTCCCAGGGAAGGGTCCCAGCTCCAGGGCTCTGGGAGCTCCAGCAGGGTTTGGACAGCGCTGCCAGGCCCAGGCTGGCATTGTTGGGGTGTCCTGTGCAGGGCCAGGAGTTGGACTCGAGGATCCTGGAGACCTCCCAGGGCTTTCTGGGCATGCTAAAGAGCCCTGTGCTCAGAGGCAGTCACAGCCATTCCATGGGGACATCCCAGGGCACCTTGGGCTGCAAAGGCACCCATCTGTCACAGGAACTCACAGGGGCTCCATGGTGACATCCCAGGAGTGCCCAGGCTGCCAAAGAGCCGGGATGTCCCAGACACTCCCAGGGGTTCCTGTCATGGGCAGAGTGGGAGCTTCAGGCAAAAGCTTCATTTCTTCATTGGAGAAACTCCTGCTGAGTCATGAGGCAGAGAAATGACACCCAACAGCCACCATGGATCCTCAGACCCCTCCCGGATGCCCAGACTTTTAAAATTCCATCTAAGAGAGGTGACTGGGAGCGGCTTGGTCTAATCCTAGCTCTGGGCTCTGACACCAGCCCTGAACTAGGGGCCCAGGACAGGTTTCCATGGCAAACAACCATCACAGTGGATCCAGGCCTTGGTTGCCATGTCCCCAAACCAAGGAACGGGTTCCTTTGGCCGCTGCCATGGCACCAGCCCAGGACAGCAACAGCTCTGCCTGCAAGTGGCCATGGAACCTGGCTGCAGAAATGGCTCCTGGGGCTGCTTTCCAAGGAAACTTGAACTGATCAGGGTTGCTGTGGCACCCAAAGCCAGCAGTGGGGTCAGTGCAGTGTCCATGGCCACAGCCCCTTGCAATGGCCCAGGGCAGCTTGGGATGATGATCCAGCCTCACTCCTGGCCAAGGCCAGGCCTGCAGTGCCCTTCCCCACAGCCTGGCTGCACAGAAGCACTTCCAGGGCTCTCTGCAGTTCCCTTGCCCTCACTCTTGGCTCACTCACACACTTCCCAACAACCCAGCTGGAGCTTTGAGCTGCAAGGAGTTCAAAGCTTCCCTGTCCTTCAGCAGTTGGTCTAATTCTGCCTTCAGCCAACTCTGGATTTGTGTTTATTGCAGAACTTCCTGTGTGTCTCAAACATTCCTTGCATGGTTCTGCCTTGGGGAAGAGGAACTTCCTTGCTGGCACCTTGGGCTTGGCACACACTTGACGAAGGTGTCTGAAACTTAGGAGTTTTAGGTTGTTAAAACAGGAAGAAAACCCCTCTTTTGCAGAGTGCAGCCAGTTCTCTGAGCAAAGCATGTCCCAGGTGAGTGAGGAGAGAAAGGATGGGGTTGGGGGATGTGGAGCAAGGTTTTCCAAACTGGGTCTGACCTGGAGGCACAACTTCTCTGAGGAGGCCAGACCTCCTGAAGAGAGATCCTTGGTCAATATCAATCACTAAATGCTGCAATCACCTCTTGTGTAATTAGAAAAGTGAAAAATTGTGCCTTTTAAAAAAGGAATGCATACTTCCAAATAGTCTTTGAAATATTTGTCCATAACTGCAGAAGGAAATTTTCCTAATGAACTGCACCAGACCAGAGGGAAATCAAGGCACAGCCATGGTTTTTCAGGACTTGCTTGATCCTAATGAGCCCCGTGGTGCATTTGGTGCTGAGCCCTGGAACCTCAGGGCCTGAGAGGAGATTGCACAAACCTTGCCAGGAGTCAAAGTCACAGGAAACACCCAAAGTGTTCCTCAGCATTCATGGGTCTAACTGATATCCATGCCCAACACAGGCTCTTCATGGAGTCCTTGGAGGAGAGAATTGGAGGCCAGGATTACAGAAAATCCCTCTCAGAGACTCAGTTGAAAAAAAAGGTACTTAAATTAGCCCTGAGTACCTTGAAGCATGAATAAACGCTACTGAGCAATGTTTCTGGCTAAAATCCCAAGGGACTCATGAAAAAGATATTGGAGGCCATGATTGCACAAACCTTTCAGTCAGTGTCAAAACCCCCTTCTTTTAAAATCTTTGAGTACCATGAAGTATTAATGAGCCCCACTGAGTGTTGTTACTGACAAAACCTCTCAAGGGACTCATTAAAGCAGAGAATTGGAGGCCAGGATTGCACAAACCTCTCAGAGACTCCAAGGCAAAAGCCAAACCCAAAGTCCTTGGAAAAACCTGCAGTCCCTGGCAGCATGAAGGAGCCCCCCAGGGCCATTGCTGACCAAGGCTCCTTCCCCAGGGCCTCCTTCCAGCACATCCCGGAGGCCACTGGCATGGGAGGGGGATGCTGAGGGCAGGACAAGGGGCTGACAGTGCCCAGCCTTGCTGGGGCTGTGCCAGGAGGCCCCAGGGCCTCAGGACAAGGGGTCTCCTCAGTGTCCTTGGTGGCACAGAGGCTGCTGTGGCCCAGGGCACCAAGACTTAGCTTCTCTTTGTCCCCACCTGTCACCACTGCCTGCAGTTCTCTGCTCTGCCTGGGGCCTGGGGACACTTTCTGTGTCGTGTCCCTCAGTGGGACCCATTAAAACTTCCAGAAACTTTGGAGTTGGCTTCTGCCTTGGAGTTCTGGAGAGGTTTCTTCAGCTCCCTCTCAGGGACTGATGTTCAGGGCCTCAGCACAAAGCCCTGAGAGGGTCATTAAAGTCCTTGTGCTGTGTCTGTGGTAATGAGCTGGGCTGAGCTCATCATCCAGAGGGAGATCCTGGCAACCAGAAAGAGCTTAAAAACACATTTCTCTGGATGAGCAGCTTTTCTGCCAGCCCAGCAGGGCTGGGGCACTGCCTTCATCCACCTGGGCACAGCACACAGGCACAGAGAGCTTCAATCACTCAGGGCTCGGAAGTGCTGAGAAGGGACTGGGGGAGAATCACTGCCAACCCTTGGCACAGGAACCTCTGGCTGCAGGACAATGCAGCTGCAGCTCCTGCAGTGATCTTCTCAAGCTGCAACATCCCAATGCCTACAGACTGTGTGAGTACATTCTCTGATGATCTCTTGTGCAGAGCAGCCAGGGGTGCCCAGGGCTGTGGTGTAGAGCAGGGTCCTGCAGCCCAGGGCGCTGCGCTGGCCCAGGGACTCTGCTGCCTGCCAGGGACAGCTCTCAGCCGGCCCGGGGAGCTGCTGCCAGCACTGGGGGACAAGATCTGGGTGGAAGGAGACAGCTGGTAAGGTGTGGAAGTGTTCTCCTTGTGTGCTGAGGATGCTGCATTGTTCAGGACTGCTCCCAGCATGACATTTAACTGCAGAATATTTCCAAGTAGAGTATACAGGGAGCACAGCAGGGCAGCAGCTGCATAAAAAGTAGAATCCTTCTTTTATAGTCTACTGCTCTGTGTTGACTTGAT